>BJBW01005334.1:20085-45701 GCA_004320125.1 Scolopax mira | reverse complement strand
TCTCACGAACAGGCTAGCTAGACAAAACCAAATAAGTCCCTACATAGAAGAGCAGATATAAGAGGATGAGAACATGGGTTTTATTCCCAGTTCATATTCCCTGCAGACAACCATCTCATGCCGATTCAAACTTGCCAGGGTGTACAAGACATCGTTGTGGGACTAGGAGCTATGACAAGGGACACCCATGCTCTTCTGGACTGACAGCTGGGATCCAGGTGACATAGCCTTAGGAAATTCAAATGACAATAGACATATACGTGTGGACAAGGGTGCTGATCCCTTTGAAATGAGTACATGTAGAATCATAGAATAGTCTAGGTTGGAAGGGACCTTTCAGATCAACCATCAACCTAACACTGACAAAAACCATCACTAAACCAGGCTTCACTGTCCAGATCTCCACTGGGTCTAAGGGGAGATCAGAATACTTAGTTCCTAGGTCAATAAAAACACAAGTTTGTTCATGCAAGCTGAAGTTCAGGTTTTACAGCTTCTCTCTTCCATTAAAATTCTGTTCTGTAATATATTTAATGCCGTGTTCTGGAGAAAAAGTAAATAAATGTTGGTCATTGAGATCTGCCTTGTACAGAGCACTTAGTAGGAATCCTTAATTGCACGTTGTAAACATAATACAAATGGTAGTTGTAAAACTAAGGACGATTTAGTTACAAAATGTCTCTTCATACCACAAATTCTTACAAGGCACAGTACTAGACATCAAAAGTACAATGCTTGCAGAAACTGAAATAGAGGAAATTCCACTTTTGTATAAGAAAAAACTCTTTTTCACTGTGAGGGTTGTCAAACATTGGAATAGGTTCCTCAGGGAGTTCATGGAGCCTCCATCCTTTGAGGTGGGTGCCTAAGACCTAATGAGACACTGCCCTCAACATGTGCTCTAGGTGACTTTGCTTGCACCAGGTGACCTCTTGCCGACTTCAACCACTCTGTGATTGTGTGAGGCATTTGTTTCCACTTTAGAAGTTTGGTTTTTATTTAGGTAAGGAGATGTACAACCAAAAAGCAAAGTGCACTGTGGACAGTTATCACAGAATGGGTTGGGTAGGAGGGACCTTAAAGACCATGGGCAGGGACACCTCCTGCCAGACCAGGTTGCTCAAGGCCCCATCCAGCCTGGCCTTAAACCCCTCCAGGGATGGTGCAGCCCCAGCTTCTCTGGGCAACTTAGTCCAGTGGCTCACCACTCTCAAAGTAACGAGCCTAAAATTGGGTAGGCTTTCTTTTACCCCCATTTAAAAAAAATCCCTCCCATCCAAAGCCGTGCAGAGGGTGCTCAAGACATTGCTGTTGTGTCCCTCTTCTTCTGTAAGTAAGCACTCTAGAACTCTCAAGCTTTAAGAAGAAAAAGCAGATGCCTTGAAAATAATCCACAGATGATATGGCTTTTTTTTTTTTTTTAATCTAAAGACTAGGCAGACAATAAAAAAGCATCAAATTACTGCTGTTTAATGAGTTACTGCTTGCCAGCTGAAAGGCAGCAATGGATGGGATGTTATTCTTGGCATGTTTTGATGACATGACATCAAAACTAATGCATTTTACCCTGCACTCTCAGCAGGCTGTGCATGAACAGCTACAGCAGTTCAGCTAACGAGGTAATTCAATCTGCCCCAATAACTGAAATTATCTACCTCCAACTCCACCTCATGCATCCTTTCAGTGACAAGAAACTTTACTGGCCTTCAGAGCTGGGCTGAGAAGATTGATTTGGGATGCACAGTTGCAAATAGGGTGTCTCTTTGTACAAGCCCTCAACATAGTCATTCCTGATGACCTACTTGTGAGAGAAATTAAATGGTTTCTGCACTATATAGCAAAGTCATTCCACACTGTAATGTAAAAATCACATTTCAGTGTTAAAATATGGCTATTAATTGAGGAATTAATAATCTGTCAAAGCTTAAGCAACTTCCTCAACATACTCCAAAGTAAAAAAGCCATCTCTCCAGCAGTTTTTAGGAAATAACTTTATTTCTCTAATGACTAGTAAAGTAAAAAAGCTCCTTTTCCAGATATTCTGAAGAGCCTATTTTGAGAGCTGAAACTTAGTCTGTAAATGAAAGGTTGTTGTGAAGCATATCCCAACTCCTATTAAAACCTAATGAAACTACAAGGGATATTTAAAAAAATTCACAGAGTACAGTGAAATTATAATTCTCTTTTTAAAGGAGGTTTGAGATTCTCACATCAGAGAGATAAAGGCAATTAGGAGCTTATTTTTTATATACTGAACAGACTATATATTATCAAAATGTGGATATTTCTAAGATCTACCCAAGGAGGTGGATAGCTAATAAAGACATGGGACCCCATCATCATGGGATGAGGCCATCTTCAAACTAGGTTGACCACCACCAGGGCTTCAGAGGAAATTGCTGTGATAAAATATACTTACTGAAGTGCTGTGTGTTATTATAGAACGGTTCGGGTTTAAAGGGACCATAAAGATCATCAAGTTTCAACTTCCTGGCATGGGCAGGGACACCTCCCACCAGACCAAGTTGCTCAAGGCCTGGTCTAACCTGGTCTTGAACACCTCCAGAGATGGAGCAGCCATAGCTTCTCTGGGCAACCTGTTCCAATGTCTCACCACCCTCACAGGAAAGAATTTCTTCCTAAAATCTAATCTAAATCTCCCCTCTCCCAGTTTGAATCCATTGCCCGTCATCCTATCACTATACTCCCTGATGAAGAGTCCTTCCCCATCTCTACTGTAGCCCCCTTTAGATACTGTAAGGGGCTGTAAGTTCTTCCCAGAGCCTTCTCTTCTCCAGGCTGAACAACCCCAACTCTCTCAGCCTGTCCTCATAACAGAGGTGCTCCAGCCTTTGGATCAGCTTTGTGATCTCCTCTGGACCCATTCCAATGATTCTCCTATGATGCTGAAACACCAAGCAACCAAGTTGGCAATGCAACACCAAGTCGTTTAAGCTGCAGTTCCCCAGGACAGAACTTGTCTTACTGGCACTGAAGAGAAGTGCAATTTTCCCATCTACATCACTGCACATGGCCCCTTTGAGAGGCACAACGAATACACACTGACATCAGACACACTGTCCTCTTTAAACACATCTTTCTTTATGAAGTGATAGCCACTGATGCACTGCTCTTCTAAGAATTCTTCCTTCTGGGACACTAGTTTCTCTGGCTAAGCTGTCAAAATATTTCTTCTTTAACAGGCTGTTACCAAAGAAAACCTCCTGTGCTCATTTTTAGGTTTTCTTCCACAGAACACTCATCAAAAGTTACTTTGCTTTGATACCACCACCAAAGATAATAGTCATATAACACTTCCAAGCAGCTTGTATACCAATGGGAATCATAACCTGTCATTTAGTGAATGGCACTAATTAACTATGTGCTGCTCTATTCCCAGGAAAATCCATGAGACTCCTTTTGTCTCAGGAGGCATTATTTTCACATTTATATCTCAAGAACACAGATAGGTATGGTGCCTCTGTGTATCACACCCTGATGTCCTCAGAGCTTCTGCGCAATGCTGCTCTGTGTCCATCCACAGAAAGGGAAAAGCAACATATAGGTTATGTTGTTGATGCTGATTTTGGAGATAGAATATTGACCTAATTCCAGCGCCTGCATTGTTTCAATAGAAAACCAAGTTTGTTAAGATTGGATTTCTAAGTTACTTAGGAAGGAGAAAGAGCACAGTAATATTATGAATAGAGAAAGTAAAGATCTGTCTTTTATTTACCACCAACATAGACCTCTTTTTCAAACTTCCTCTTTCACATACAAAAGATTTAAAATATCACAGAACACATTGAGACTGAAAAGCTGATGACACATAGAGAATTCATGGATTTTGCTGGATTGTGTGCTAGAACAGAACTGGCCACTTGGGGTCTCCTGCTGCCCCACAGACCAAGCTCTGAACTCAGGTGGCAGCAGCCTTCCCTACCTCCCCATCATGCCCAGGTCAAGAGGAATTGATCTCCAGAGAGGAATAAGGTTTTTACCTTATCAAAAAACCCCACACACCTTCCCAAAGTGACTTCACTGGAAGTCTACTTGCCCCGGAGCCACAGGGCACCAGGATGAATGATGTTCTCCCCTGGATTCCACTCTTGTCCTTCTCACAATGCCAAGATCTCGCTGATTTTTGGGGCTCGATGAGAGAGATAATTCAAGCGTTACCAACTGAAAATGTCAGCTAACAGCAGAGTGATACGAGAGTAGTTTATAAATCTGTGTCACTCTTGTAAAGAGCCTAATCCTCCCTTCTCCTGGAGGCTACAGATTTATGTCTCAGAGAACCCTCCCGAGCCATTAATCGTTCTGCAATCACCAACTGCTCCCTCCACTGGACATCACTGCTCCTGAGGAAATTCAGACCATCTACAGAGAAGAGGACACTTGCCATTGACTTTTTCAAAGGTTTCAGACATACACTTATGACAGTCTTTTCCAAGTTGAAACCTAAATTTTAAGCACCTAAAGCCATATTTATGCAGTTAAAGGAATGACCAATGCTGACCACAATTCTACCTGATTTTTCTTCTTTTCACATGATCTTTCCATCAGTACATGTGAACGACACGATATGAGGCCAGAGACATCATTAGTCTGGGTTACTATGGCCACTTCTATGTTGTTTCAAGCACTTCAAATTGAATATCCTAAAGAACAGCCTTTTCTGTCAAGTCCTTAGAAAGTATGTCAATATGGCAAGAGTTTAAAGGCACTGCAAAGCATAAATAATGAATGTTTGCAGATTGCTTTGGGAAGCTCAGATCAAAGACTTGTCATCCACCTGAAGGGTCAGCGCTGCACACAGCCACCCAGAGGAGTATTCCAGTTTCCCATTGCAAAGAGACAGCATGGAAACCTGAGACAAAGAAAGCTGCTGATTGCTCAAAAGCCCTACTGACTTTGGATTCAAATCAATGAATTCAAGTTACTACTTGTTAACTGAGCTACAGGAACCATCTCCATATGGACTCTGAAGCTAAGGCAAAGGCAATTTAATACATCTACTCCCTCTATGGCAGTAGAACAAGTGACTTGACGTTATGTGATACCTCAGTAAAGATCAAATACATGCAGATGGACAACAGTCAAGGTCAACTTGAAGTGCATTCAACCACAGCAACCTGATCATGTGTTGTCCCATCAAACCATCCATCTGCTTGAAGGCTTGGAAGAGGCGTCTATAATTGATGAAAACTTCTTAGAAATAAATCTACCTTTTTACTGGCCCTTCCACCTTTCTTGCCCTGTTACTTGGAAGATATTTTTTGCATAGAGCAGACTCTTGTCTCTTAAAATTTCATTTTTGACTGGTAATAATTTCTTTCTTCTACCTGCCTGCATCTCAGATTTTAACTGGCTGTCAAGGAAATAAGTTAACTAAGAGAAGTATTGATAAGGCCATTGTAATCAGGAAAGTCTTCAAGAATGTAAATGTTAGCTAAATTTAAGAAATTGGGTGAAATTTTAAACCCAGACCTGTTATAGATTAATCACTGAAAATTCAGATTTCATTTTTGACTCACTTAAATGTGAAGCGCAAAAATTACTGCAGGGTTAGGATGTACCTCAGTCTTCCTGCCAGAGCAAAAACTAAGCAAGGATGCCAGGATACAAGCAATTTGTTACAGACTAAAAGACAAGAATCAATTTGACAAGAATTGACACCTAACTATAAATGTGGGAACCTTTCCAAGGAAACAGGGAAAATTAAATTTCCAACTTAAGGAAACAGGGAAAATTAAAAAAAAAAAAAGAGATACTGCAGTTATTGATTCCTGATTGTGCTGAGGAACAAACATGGGAGCAACACCACAGCCAGGGCAGAGGGGTGAATGATTTTAGAATTTGAATGACAGCTGTCAAAAAATATTATGGCCCTTTCAGGGCTTGAGAAATTGAAACAAGCTTGAAAACCGAGCCACTCACAGTTAAGATGTGGTAAAAACAGAGATGCTAAATAAAGCCAGAGCCATGGTATCAATTCAAAATGCAAGAGCAGTACCATGAAGAAACCTGTGTTTTGCCCTTATTTACAATATTCATTTGGTTGAATTATTGCTCTGTACAACACCAAGTAGGAACTGCTGTGCTCTTACATCCTGACATTGCCACGTGAGAGATGCACCGGGCAAATGTCAGCATTTCTACTGCATGTGTCAGGAGGTGGAGCCCAGACTCATCTCCTGCTGGGAAGGAATGACATCTGTAAATGCCAAGTACCACAAAGCCACTTGTCAATCTTTCCCTCTCTGCCACCTACAGCCCTCCTGACCCCAACAGACACAAGCTTTGATTGAATTTGTTGGTGGGTTATTGATGTGCCCTGCCTTGGAAGAGCTTCCTCTTTGTTCCACATGGTACTTTGTGCCTTACCTGGTTGTCTGCTGCTATGAGGGAAAGGTGCAGCACTAATGACACCAGAAGGGGCTGACCTAGCAAATTCCCATTTTGCAGAAAGCTCTTCTGCCATCCTGGTTTCAAACTCTGATGCTCTTTACTTCCCTAGGCCAGACTCCATGCTCCTCCAAACAGATGCAGTGACCACAAGGGTAGGTTTTACGATTCCCACTGCATTGCAAAGAACCAGAGATAGGGCACACAGGGACACAGTAGTACATGAGGTACTAAAAATAAAAAAAAATTTAAAAAAAACCAAACACCAAAGCCACACACAACCCCAAAAAACTTAAGGTCTGAAAGTAAGGAAAAAACAAAAAAGACACCAAAGACAAACTGTATAAAATCATCTGTCTGGAACTCATCCTCATCGATCAGGTTACAGGAAGCATTAAACCACATAAGCCCATAAATGAATTAGTCAAGTAAAACTTTGATTGCAAAGGAGGGAAAAAAATAATCCAAATTAAGACAACATTGTCTAGTTTTCTATAATAATTAATCCAATTTAAATCCAAAACAAGAGAGTTGCATATTCAAGACATGGATGCCTGGAGCCTGATTATGGCTTTTGCATATGGACTACAGCCCTGCTCTGGAGACAGATCTTTAGCTGTACATTAAAGATTACACATTGATCATAATTAAAGTGGAACTCCCTGCTCAGGACATTTCATACTTTAAAAGTTTATGATGTTTCAAAATGCAACTGGTCAAATTTTCAAGGAATGGCTGTTAAAGATTAAATAACTGCTTCCAGGATCAGAAAGCTTTTGAGCTTCAAGTCTCTGAAGGCTGGGAGAATATTCTGCTGAATGATCACCTGTACGCTTTCCTGTTCTGTTCTTCCATTGCTGAACATGGCTGTCAATCATCGCTACTGAGAAGGGAAACGCTGTTTTATTCTTCAGGGCTCTCACCTCTTTATTCAGATGCTAAGGTTGGAAAGTAGAGTAAGTCCACGGGGTGTAGGACCCATACAACAAAGTCCATGCACTCAGTCCAGTGACCTTTGTCTGACAGAAGCATGTCTTGTAAACGAGGAAGGCACCTTCTGTTGCAATGACTTCTTCCAAGGAAAGGGCACAGAGCAGTCAAATCAGCTTTCATTCTCTTTTTCTTCAGCTAAACAGATCAAGGTGGTCAAGTAGCTGTCGGAAAGCACCTTTTCCAATCATCAAATACACGTAGCATCTCTCTTAAAGTTTGTCATCTCTTTTTTCCTACAAACAATGCTTAAGACTCCACATTCCAACAGTCTTGATTGTCACTTTGAGTAATTGCACACTCATCCAAATGAGTCCATAGAAGGACACAGAAGGTCTCTCTAGGCTAAGAAATCCTGACATGAAACAAAGACATTGTGAAAGGAGGGACTTCTTTCAGACTGCTGCTGTTGCCACAGTGTCCTTTTAAGATGTTTACTGACGTTGTACCCATAACAGCAAAAAGAGCAGCTGCAGCGTTACTTCAATATGAGCAACGTGACCCAAAAGCTCCTGGGCTATTTTCCTGAGGTGTCAGCAAACAAACGTACAGACATAAGGCCCCGGGAGATTCTCTGCAACCTCCGTAGATGTTCTTCTTTCTCTCTCTGCCAGACAAAACTGCCCCAAGGGAGCAGTGACACACTTATGGTGGGGGCCTCAACAAGCAGAAGTTGGGGCTCAGAGCTCTCCTGAACAGCTGGTCTCTCTGCACGCACAGAGCCCGCAGCCAGCGACGCCACTGCTGCTTGAGAAACTCACAGGGAAAAAGGGCTTTTTACTTTTCAAGATCATAGAATTCTTTGAGTTGGAAGGGACCTTAAAGATCATCTAGTACCAACCCTCCTGCCATGGTCAGGGACATCTCCCACCAGACCAGGTTGCTCAAAGCCCCATCCAGCCTGGCCTTGAACCCCTCCAGGGATGGGGCATCCACAGCTTCTCTGGGCAACCTGTTCCAGTGTCTCACCACCCTCACAGGAAAGAATTTCTTTCTGATGTCTAATCTAAATCTCCCCTCTTCCAATTTAAAACCATTACCCCTTCTCCTGTTGCGGCACTTCCTCGTAAAGAGTCCCTCCCCAGCTCTCCTGTAGCCCCTTCAGATATTGAAAGGCTGTTATAAGGTCTCCCTGGAGCCTTCTCTTCTCCAGGCTGAACAACCCCAGCTCTCTCAGCCTGTATTCATAGAAGAGGTTCTCCATCCCTCTGATCATCCTCGTGGCCCTCATAAAGGGCCTGTGGAAGGAATGGGCTCATCTGCTAAAGTCATGTCTGATTTGTAGACAGGGCTGTGGGGGGGGAATAAGTATTGCTCTTTTTTGTCCTTTTGAGAAAAATAGTTGATTTGGTATCATGATTGCAAAAGTAGAAGCAGGTACAAAAAATAAAAACAGGAAGACTTTATAAGCTAATGATCATAATGAACATTATAGATACTAATGGCATCATTTATTTAACTCACTGAATAACGACCTTCAGATTTCTCATTGTAGTTACGTCTGTGAACGCTAAAGAAGTCCTTGAATGTCATGAAAAGGGGACTTAAACCACTTGAATGGGGTCGCTAATGGTGGTTTTTTTTGGCTTCTGACTCATCAAGCACAGAGAAAGCTCTTTGATGACCGGTTAAATGGTGGTTCTGGTCAGTCATTACTAAACTTGAGATTTTATTCAGTTCTGTCCTGTGCCAGTCAGAACATTTTGTAACTACTTCCCAAGCTTGCTTTCTTCCCTTTATTTTCTCTAAACAGTCATACAGAGTTCTTATACGTTAAAACCCACTGTTCTCTCTTTCCTTAAAGTATGTAAGACAGTTATATACAAAACAGTTTGTTGAGGCAGATGAAACTTTAAATGCACCGATATTTTAAAATCCCTTTGCATTGCAATCCAGAATAGAAAAAAAAAAATATTAACTACAGACATGGAAATTCTGAGAACATTCTGCTTTGGAAGTCTTCAGATTATAAATGTGAAATCTGCTGCACAGCATTTGGGGTCAATCTAGGTTAAGAACAGTTTATAATGATCAGAAAGCATATATGTTTCAATATAACTCAATGCAGGTTTTGCCTACATTTGTACTGCTGAAGAGTAACTCATGTTTTAGAAGCTTAATAATTAGTTTCTCAACTGATGATGAAAAGTAGAGCGTTATATTTTTCCTAGGGCTTTCATTAGTATCTCTAGGTTCACTTCCCTCCAGACATGGATCTCTTAACAGAAGATTAACTCCAGTTTTTCCAATGGAGTTTTATTGTAAGAATATTTTGATTCTCTGAATTTCTCCACTTAATGGATTTAGATTAAAATGGGCTTAGATTTAGTTAGCTGTTGATAAGATTTATGATTTCTAGTAGATAGGAATGTTTAACTATATAGAATAGAAATTTCATGATATTACAGATTACCACGATGGATCACATTTTCGAGCCAGATTAATGAAACTAAAATTAATGTAGTTACTCTATATTTAAATCAGCAGGACAGATTATTATCTGCACCCAGAAGCAGGGTCTCATGTAAGAGAGAGATAAAAATATATGTAGAATTATATATATACACATAAGAATATCCATATTCAATCAATATAAAGGTCCATCTCACTAATATTGTCCTCACTTCATTGCTGGCCAAACACCTAAGTAAGCATGTGAGCATAGAAAAGTATTTCTCCTAGCCATCATTAATGTAGGGTTCATGATTGTCTTCATCTAAAACCAGTTAGATGATACTTTACAGTCTTAAATAGATTTTCTTCTTTCATTTCTTCTTGTACCTAAATTTTGGCACCCACAATGTTATGCCAGAAAGAGCTCCAAAGCTTAAATACACCTTGTATTTGTGCAACTCTTTAGAACCAACTCCTGCTAGTTTCAGTTGGGAGCCTGATACAGATTCAGAGGGTAATGACTTATCTTCAGGAAGAAGAACAGCATGGTCAAATGACTCTAAACTCATATAAAACAAAATAGACCAAATTATCAATCCTTTGTGCTTTCTCTCTGGTAGTCCCAGAGTATAATTCAGACTAAGCAATCTGCACTTAAATTGTAAAAGGTCCCAGAGAGCCTCAGTATAACACAGTGTCTAGTAAGTACAGGAGTAACAACATAAGACCCTACAGACAAAGCCTTTATGGAAGTCTCTATGGGAGGTCTCTTGACCAAGAGGTGTCCCCACCCTCCATTATTTTCTCCTACTTGCTGTGTGTGGGAAAAGTCCCATCAATATTCTTGGATTCTGGCTTTCCCAACTGGAAGTCCTTCCATGGCCCCAGGCACGCAGACCTTCAATGCCAGAGCCCTTGACGCAGTAGAAATTCTGCAAATCTAATGTCTCATTGAATAATGGCCTAGAGACTTTCTAATGAAGCAGACACTAATACAAAGCAGACAGTGCTTTGTATCAGAGATTATCAGAAATAACTTTTGAATCATTTTCCTAGAGCAATGAGGAAAAAAAAAAAGGAAAACTTTTTTTGGTGCCTTATGCTTTAGTTTTAAAGCATGTTCTTTACAAAGAAACACACTAGAGCTTGAACTTCTCTAGTGGGATGTTGCATTGATGTCTCACCTATCTTAGTAAGGTTACAGCCCAGCTATCCTACCACAGACCAGTACTTCTTTTAGGGGTGGCTTCAGAGCAAAGATCACCAGAAAAACATTTTCAGTTTTGTCCATACCACAATCTCCAGTTGTTTGTCTTCTTCCTCCCCAGGAGGGCTTGTCTCTGAGGTCTCTTTGGAACATCTCAGCATATCTGTGTGATGTTGGATTGCCCCCAACCCTGCTTCAGTGGGGGGTCTTTAACACCACTTTTGCATCTCTAATTCGTATGGATTTAGGATTCACTAATTAGCATTGCTATGAGATCCATATAAAATCGAAACCAACACAAACAGCAGAGAAAAAGGCAATAAGATGTTTTCTTTGAATACCACCACAGCTTAAATTTAAGGATCCACTAAGGATGTTATTGCTGAGCTCAAATACCCTTTAAAGAAAATTATTTTCATAGGCCATACCTGAATGTGCGAGCTAAGATAAAATTTTCTTACCATTATCAGCTTCCCAGACTGTCTCCCAACCATCTCACAGAGTATGAAAAAAACAAAAAAAAAAAGAGTAAAATAATGGCTTTTACCTGTGGAAACTGTAGCCAGATCAGCGCTTGACAGAGACTGCAATGATTATGACAATGAACAGCAGAACGGCCAATGCGACAGAGAGAAGGCAGCACTTCGTCTTCCTGGCTCGTAGCTAAAAGAGGAGAAAGACAAAGAAATAAATGCATGGATGTTAAGGGGGGACGTTAAAGGAGCTACATTTACCCATCGTTGGAGTGTAAATTTGTGAAGAAATGTTGCTCTCTTCCCATTGGTAGGACTACTTGAAACAATTCAACACAGCATGGAAAATTTGTCTCTTTTTTCAGACTGTCTCATCCTTGTGGACAATCTGGAAGTTCTTTTTTAGTGAAAATCCCCCTTAAATACAATCATTCTCTCTGCACTGCTTTATTCCTGCTTAAATCATTGTTCGCATCACACTAAATTTGCAGATTCTGCTTGGGGGGCTGGACTCGGGGTAAGGCTATTTAGTTTGGTTTTGGTCCAGGGGTGTCAAATCTGCTTTCTGGCTGCCAGGAGAAGACTGTCTCCTGCAAGATAAAGAGGTCTCTCTCCACCCTTCTGTGCAACGAAATCTAGCCAAGCAATAAGGCAGGCTGTTGACAGGGCAGGAAAATGTATCTCCAGCATTAACCACCCTGATTTCATTCAAATTAAGATACAGTAAAATAAATTCTACAGGTTTTTTTTTTTTTATGTCTGTTTCTACTTAAACCCATCAGTGAACTCCACAGACATATTATTTGTTTCCATTTAAAATCTTCTGCAGATAGTTAAATTCCTCTTCCCTCCTTTGGGATGGATTAGAAGAAGGGTGTTTTCGTGATCCCCAAAGTTTCAGTAATCATCTTATCCAGCACATAAGAAAAGTAACAAGACACAGAGTCAACATAGACATTTTCCTTGAGACCAGATCAACCGGTCCTCCAGCCACCAGACTTGATAAAGCCATCTTGACTTGATAAACCAATTTCTTTTGTCCAGAGTTCTTTACCTTCCTTACCACTGAAGCAGCACTCTCACAGAAATTATGTTAATATTACTGCTGTTATCCACCTTTCCTTCCTTTCTTCCCCAACTGCTGCCATCAGCCCTCCCAGTCTGCCTCAGACCCTTTGCTAACTGCTTTACACCACTCTGCACCCCATTGCATTTCCTACAGATTAATAGTTCCCCAGCTTTTTTTTTTTTTTCTACAGGTGTTTTGACCTCTTACACCACAAGTGACAGGAAACTCATCTCTTCCATGGGTTCCATGGTTCCACTGGATGCTCCAACACCCAGTGCTTCATTCCTCACAACCCTCCCATGGTCATTCATTTTGCTGTGTGGAACTGGAGAAGCACTTCCAGCAGGGAACAGCTATGTGTGACCTGTCTTCTCTTCCAGGATCAACCACCAACCAAAACAGTAGGTGTGGGTTTTCTTTTTTTTTTTTTTTAATATAAGAGTGTGGATTTCCAGATTATTGTTTTTTAAGAAAAACAAATGTTACATTCTCCTAACTCCATAGCAGATAATCAGTGAATCATCTTGGCTCTCCATTTGCTTTTCAATTACTCACAAAAAAATGTTTTCTTTGGTTCAGAAAAAAAAATAATGATGCTTTAAATAAATAATTTCATGTGCATGTGTTAAGAAGGTCAGATTTTGTCAACAGTGCTAGGAAGAAGTGTATGTGCGTGGGATACTAGTTTTCCCCTCCTCCAAAACCCTCTTTTCAATCAAATTAGTGTGACATTTGGGAGAGAATTCAGATGGACCAGGGCTATGTCTCTCTAGTGAATTTTTTTACCCGTGAAGTGAGGTTTCTTCACGGTGGCTCCACACTTGCAGCCTTCGTTGCTGGAGGGGTAACTCAAATGCATTCTGAAAGCTGAGTGCTTGAGACAACAGACCTGCTACAGCATTGTCTTTTCTTTTTAACCTTGATTAAAGTCCAAATCAAAACAGGAACCCTTTGTTTCAAATTGTACCTTCATGTCCTTGCCCACTTCTAAAAATCCAGAGCCTTTGTTTGGTCAGCAGAGGATGCTAATGGGTCATTTAACTTCAAGCAGTGTTCTCGAATATTTCTAATAGAGTTTCAAAAGGCTCTTCAGTTATCACTCCAGATGCCTTTTCCATCAGCACCTTTGCAAAGAGATTCCCTTGTTTCACTGTTTCTAGCATTGCAAAGTTCTATTCACTCTTATTTTCAACCTTACTAGTCTCTTCCCTGCTTTTTTTTCTTGCTTTTGACCAACATAAAGTAAGCATAAACCTCAACCACAAACAGACTAATCACAGGGTAGATGAGATGCAGCCAAGCCTGGATTCTGGTATTTGGTTCACATTTTATGACCTTGTCCTGGCTGGCAGGTCAGGAAAATAATTCCTACTCTGTTTACAGTATCTTTCAGTGGATTCAGTATTACTGTCCTTCACAGCCATATAACCTGTTGCAGGGTTCTCCTGTTAATTCCTAGTTCTTTCTTTACTTTATATGTCAATAAGGAAAATGTTCAGTTCTTCAAGTCCTGTTAGTTTCCAGTCATAAATTTGTACATGCTGGAGGAGCAGAGGACACACAGCTTCTGAAACATGTCTTATCACACCTTTTCTACCTACATTGAGGAAAAGCGGCCATATATATATATATATATATATCCCAGCTTTCTTTTTCATAGAATTGTAATGCTTTGGGTTGGAAGGGACCTCAAAGATCACCTAGTTCCACCTGCCCTGCCATGGGCAGTGACACCTTCCATTAGACCAGGCTGCTTAAAGACCCACTTTCACATATGATCCTTTCACATATGATCTGATATCTCATGGAGTTCAGCAACCCTGCCCTGTGAAGAAGATGAGCCAATGTTTTAGCTCCTGCTACCTGTTCCCTGCTCTTATCAGAGGAGAAAGATATTAGAAAGAGGAGGTTGGACACATTGTTCTGGTCACCAGAAAGAATCTGGAAACCATGGTATGAGCACCCTCACCTGAATACTACATAAACATACACTAATAAACAGCATACATGAAAATATTACATATAACGACCACTGGTTACTATCCCTTGTTTAAGTTAACAAATCTGATCACCAAACTGAGACTATAAATGGTGTCTTGGTGCCACCGTTGTTATTCTTGAGGGAAGTTAGAAGACAAAATGAAACACATCCCTATAACTTTAATAATTCACACTGCAAGCATGTGAACATTAGAAACGTAAGCACCTAGCAGCTAGGAAATGCTTGAGTTCAGGTTTTTCTTGTTTGCCTTTATGGGGGGGTATTTTTTCCCCTTCTCTCAAGCAGGAACTCTGCTCTGTTCAGTAAATGAGAAATGATTATGCTCTGTACACCATTTATGTTTATAAATTTTACTTATTTACTCAAGTTTTCCTGGACTTGAACATCCAAAGCCATGTTCACAAGGGTCCAGGCAAACCTTCCATGGAACATCAAGATCCTATTATTCCCATGGGAGTTTCATGACAACAGAATGATACAATTAAACCCTTCAATCCCAAACATCAATGCAGTGATGGGTTTATGTCCATTTTTAGCCAAAGAAGGGGAGATATATGCCATGAGTGGAAGTTTAGCTGATCTCAAGAGAATTCCAAAGTTCTCCAAAGGTTAAACAAGTGATTCATGACACCATCCATTGAATCAAGGTTACTCTACACTTCCATGGAAGTAGTAAACCATTTCCAAACCTGTAACAGGATCATTTCTCCTGAGGGCAAGTTGCTTACCACCCTGAAATGGGTTTTACTAGGCTTCTGCCTCAAAATTAGTAGTCTCAGAACAGCAGAGCCACAGCTACATAAAGTTTAAGGGGAGAAAAAAAGGAAAAAACAACAAAAAACCAAACCACCTGTAAAATGAATCATTTATTTTATGACATAATGCTTCAGGGAGCTTTGCATTTTTATAACATTTCTCACGCATCCAACTAATCTGCAGTTGATTTCACTCATCTTTTTCCAGCTCTTTCTCCCCTCAACTGCTGGAGATCTTTTTTTTTTCACACTGTGCATTAATGTTATTCCCTATTCTATGTGACTTTCCCAGGAGCAGGAAGCTCCGAGGGCATGGGCAACATGACCTCCTCTCAGTTCACAGAAAATCGCAAAAAGATATGGGGTTGGAAAGGATGTCTGGAGATCATCTAGTCCAACCCTCCTGCCAAAGCAGGTCCACCCAGAGCATGTCCAGATGGGTTTTGGGCAACTCCAGAGAAGAAGATTCCACACCTTCCCTTGGCAGCCTGTTCCTGGGCTCTGCCACCTTCAAAGAAAAGAAGTTCCTCCTCATGTTTAGATGGAACTCCTTAGGTTCAACTTTGTACCTGTTACCTCTTGCTCCATCACTGGGCACCACTGAAAAAAGACTGGCCCCTTCCTCTTGACACCCACCCTTTAAATGTTTATAGGAGTTGATCAGATCACCCCCTTGGTCTTCACATCTGCACCTGGGATTTCTTGCAGGAGCATTTTTAAGATAATTTTGCCCACCATCTTCCACTTGCACTCAAAGCATACTTAGCTGCTTACCAAAGACAAAACACACCTCTACTATACCAATACTTCTAGGTATCAAAAGCTGAAGTATACACTTGGCACTAGCTGAATCTTGAGGAAGTTCTCCCCCAAATTCCAAGAAGTATCAAAAAAACCTGAGGGAATAGGGGTTTTTGGTATTTATTTTTTTTTCCAGAGACTTGAAGGTTTTGCCAAATACTCTTACAGGTGATTAAAAGGAACAGCTGCTTTCTCCATTTTTTTTTTCTGCTAAATTGCAAAGCTCTGTCCACAAACAGGTAGCACTAGAATTTGACAAAACCTCCTGAAAAACATGTTCCTCCCAGGAAAACACATTTCCCAAAACCCCATTTTGGAAAACTTGGACTTGCTTTAACTACCAATTAAAAAGCATTTTTAAATAGAAATAGAGAAATCAGTGCAACAAACAGAATTTCAGGCTGAATTTGGGAAAAGTTTAAAGGTACCAGGAAGTATTATTTTCTACTAGAAAATGAATGAGAAGTAATTATAAGCAGAACTATCTGATTTCATTTTAATTACATTAGCTTACTCTCAAGCCTGAATGGTAGGCTCTTGCTTTGCTCTGGTTTTATAACTCTGTCCCAACCTGTTGTAAGCCCATTTCCCCAAACACCTAGAATTTGTTGATTAAATTGGTCCTAATCTATTTTCATTGTACACGTTTTCCCCAAGATGAAAAGAATGCAGCATGGGACAAAAAAAAAAAAAAAAGAAAAAGCCTAATCCTGTAGTAAGACGTAATGGCTTTTTACAGTTATTTTTGCTTAGGCTCTCAGGGCTTTTTAGTAAAATGGCGTAGGTAAAGATATATTTTAATCCTGACAGAGACTCTTTAAACACACATGTGAAATAGGAGGGGAAAAGCAGGGAAGCAAAGCTATTTAGGGACAGAGCTGAGAAGCACTTTAGATTGACAGACGAACTGGATGTGACTGAGCCTGGAAGAAGCCTTTCCTTCATTGTTTCATAAAAATAAGCCGCAAGTCATATTTTACAGCCTAGAGGATATTTCTTTCTCAGGGGTGAAATGTGAAATGTTGAAAGACGTTTTAATTATGTCACAACAGATAGTTAAGTAATTAAAAACTATTAAAGCCCATTACAGCCTCAGGTCCAGAAATACAAGTTTCATCTCAGAAATTCCTAAGTGAATGCAGTTCCAAGGAGGAAAGAAATGTTTTCTTGCAAATGATTCAAAAGGTATCTGGGAAAAAGCATAAATAAGAAAAGAGGTCAGAGGAAGTTTTATTCCTGTATTTATCTAGGCCAGGAAAAAAAATGAGTCAAACCAGTAAGCATCTGATTCACATATGGAAAAGCATTCTCTACTCTCTATGAATTGGTTACTCCATACAACAAAAGGCAGGAAGGTCAAGATTTCACAACTGGCTCCTCTAAGGAAGTGAAAAGCCCTAGTAACAGGCATTTTAAACCAGGCAAGGAACTGTACTCTATTCTGTGAGCCTCAGAGCATAAGACACTGCTTCAGGCTAGAGACATACCCTACAGTTTCATAGTTGTGGCATTTTCTAGGTCCCCTGTAGGACAACAGCATTGAGCAAGTTGCTACCATCAGCGAAATTAATCTCACCAACATCCCACCTTCTCATTCTACTTCTCCCTTTCCTTATCCCTTGAACTAGGATAAGGATGTAGATAGCAGAGAAAGAGCATTGCCCAGGACGGTTAACCCAAGACCACGTGTCTCTGTCCCTCCCTCCTGCAATGCCAAATAATATTGGCATTTGAAATACTCTATCTTTTCCAGTCAGGTTTTATGGGAAAGAACCTGTCTCCTAGGGGAGAAGGTCCATTTTTCAGTCACTGTTTACTACAAGGGTTATTATGGTAAGCAAGAAAAAGCTTCCCTGTACTCAATACCAAAAGACTCAATAAGATTATACATTTTTTTACCTACAGAAATGCTTATGTGTATTTTCAACATAATTTTAAAATAATGGACAAATAATGAGGCATTTTCCAACAGATCCAGGACCGCAAGAACTTCTGAAAGGACAATTCCACTACTCGAGGAAAGAAACCACTGAAGATTTATCTTCTGTGGAGACCTATTTCCTGCAAACCCATCCAGCAAATAAAACTCCAAAATGATTGAATTTCAAAACCACACAATACCAGCCTCCAGTTATCAGGTGAGGCCCTTTTAAGAGCCTCTGTTGGGCAATGGAAACCCACCTTGATTAATTTTCAAGTACTGTTTCCCTCATTGTAAGATTAACAAATCTGTTTGACATAAAATGGCACACTTTATATGCAAATCTCTGTAGAGATGACATTAAAGAGGTTCATACAATTTTTTTCACCCTGCCCTCAGAGGTCATTTGGAATTGCACAAAAGCATTTGTCTGTGCCCTTAATATGCATTTTGAAAGCTAATTTGAGGTCTGCTGGATTGAGAGACCCAGTCCTTAATTATGTTTGGATGTGTTTATACAGAGATGATATTATGAATCTGAAACTGCTGTCATTCCAATATACACGAGCAGAAACTCTGCTGAAAGGCTGGGAGTTCTCATGAGGGAAAAAAAAGGAAATATTGGAGTAACACAGCAGAAGAATCAGACCTTGTAGACATATGCTTGCCTCCAAGCATTATGTAAACATACCGAGGGGAAAAAATCCCCTTATACTTGCACCAGTTTCAACCATTATTATTTGTGTTTTATATTCCATTTACATTGATAAGATCCCTTAGCTAAAGTCATACACAATCATCTCTGATAAGAGAGTAAACACACTGAGATATTGCAATGGAAGTGAGGAATATGACCTTTAACGTGTGTACAAATTAAAATGCACTGACCAAATTTGGTGACCTTTATGGTAAAGCTTCCTTATAGAGTAACAATGAATTTGCTATTAAATATCACTGCTTCTGCAGACAGACTAGAAAAGGCCAGTAATATTATTAAGCACTTTCGGTGTTTTTAAATGGGAACAAAGCAGACAAGTTGCATGAGTAAAACCCACAAGATACCACAGAAACAGGAAAAGGCCAGCCCACACCAGGGAGGAAACATCATTTTGCTTTGACACATTGTTTTTGAGCCTTTATTTCCACATCATTTGGACCAATTTCCAGCTTTCCCTTATGACGCTGTGACTACGTATTTGCCACTTGCCACTAATTCTGCTCAGTCTTCCCATTCTCAATCAGTCTGTTCATGATTCCCTTCTTACTCATTTTTCTTCTTTGTGTATACCCCAGGTGAAGCCATGTACAGGTATGGTTCCTCAGCATATCCTATTTTAAGACTATTTAGCCAGCAATAACCATTCTGGACAATATTTTCTATGTCTGCAATCTTCCTCAAGCTATTTCATGTAAACGAAGATATTGTAGCCAAATCAAAGATGAAAACCATTAAAAAAGGTCCAATTGTCCCACCCTGAAAAAGATAATGCAAACCTTTTCTCTAGTGCCTCCATACTTTGGAGAAAGATCATAGAATGGTTTGGGGTGGAGGGGACCTTAAAGATCATCTAGTTCCAACCCCCCTGCCGTGGGCAGGGACATCTTCCACTGGACCAAGTGGATTCAAAGCCCCATCCAGCCTGGCCTTGAATCCCTCCAGAGATGGGGCATCCACAGCTTCTCTGGACAACCTGTTTCAGAGTCTCACCACCCTCACAGGAAAGAATTTCCTCTTAAGATCTGATCTAAATCTCCCATTTTTTAGTTTAAAACCATTACCCCTCATCCTATCACTCCCCTCCCTGATCGAGGGTCTCCTGTAACCCTATTTAGGGACTGGAAAGGGTTTAAAGGTCTTCCTGGAGCCTTCTCTTGTCCAGGCTGAACAACCCCAACTCTCTCAGCCTGTCCTCACAGGAGAAGTGCTCCAGCCCTTGGATCATCTTCGTGGCCATGCACTGGACTTGATCCAATAGGTCTGTCCTGTGTGAGGACTCCAGAGCTAAATGCAGTGACGATGAATGCAAGGAGGAATAGAGAGAAAGGAGTTTGCCCATCAATGAGGAATCACTTTTTAGTGTTTCCAGGAAATCTGGCTCAGCCTGGGAAACGTATGACTTCTCTCAAACCCCAGGTCACATCAACTTCATGACTAGTTTAAAAATCTGTGACAATTTTCACTATCTGCAAAAGTCTTCTATTAGGATGAGGATGGGAACACAGTGTTTTCTGGGCTATTTTGCCTAGGAGCAGGCAGGGGCTGATGGTAAGGCTGTGCACACAAATTTAATTGCTGTATTTTCCAACTTCTGAATGCTTGAATTAGCAATCTTAATATTCCCTTAATACACTTGTTTTTTTTAATGGCTGAGACATCATTTGTAATAGCACATGATAATGGCTTATATTTCTATCATGTCTTTCAAGACAGCAGGCCTCCAATGTGATTTACAAATTCACTATAAAGAGGATTATTGTGGGTTTTTTTTGTTTTTTTTTCCCTGCACTGGAATGAAGCCACCTACCTCTGGCAGCTGTTTAAATTCTACGTAGCAAATCCAGCCAGCAGTTTAAAGCAGGTAATGACTATTCTGTGTAGCCAAAACACCAGAGAGCCTAAATTTTTCCCCAAAACAGAATTTACTCAAGGGAGCAAAGCGCATGTCCTCAGGCTTTCGCAGAAAC
Source organism: Scolopax mira (assembly GCA_004320125.1). Taxonomy (NCBI): domain Eukaryota; kingdom Metazoa; phylum Chordata; class Aves; order Charadriiformes; family Scolopacidae; genus Scolopax; species Scolopax mira. The sequence continues at coordinate 24,996 of BJBW01005334.1, read as the reverse complement.
CAACCTGAGATACTTAACAGTCCCACACAGGCAGACTCACAGACACCTTACCTCCCCCCAACATTTCAGACCCAAAAACCACAGGTGCAAGGGAGCACAGAGAATGGTTTGACCACGTTAAAGCAGTGCTGTGCTCAGAGAAAGCCTCTGTGCTGAGCTGTGCTTATTAGATTATATTATTGTATGAAGAGGACTACTTGGCTGGAGTGGAAATGGCAATTTTGGGTCACTGTGCTGCTGAGCTCAACCCTTTGAGCCCACCAGTTCAGCCAGTTTCCAACCCACTCCACTTATCTACTCTGTACGTCAAGAGTTTTAATATGAGGGAGCTACAGGAGCCAGGGCAGAATATCTTAATTGCAGAGCCAACTGAGGAAAGATTTGGCTCATTCTCTGTCCTGAAATAAATTTCTGAACTCCTCAGGTTGGCTCCCAATGCCAATAACGACCAGATCAAACTTTGCACAAGCTTATGAAGACCACAGCCAAAGAAGGTATAGGGTCTGGCCCAACTACATTGTTGTTAATGGAGCTACTCCAGTGAAACCCTTTTGAGATTCTGGTCTAAAGAAGTTAATTTCTCCTTAGTATGACATGTATGCAATGTTTTTATTTGAAAATTCTAAAAACAATAAAATGGTTGGTAAAAGGTGGAGCATCAGCCCTGAGGGATTTTCAGGCCATCCTCAAACAAATACGAGCATCAAATGAAGGAAACAAAGGTACTTCTGGGGGCAGAGGAAAAAAATCATATAACAATATTTTTCATATAGGGACTGAAAGAAGGAATTTTCTGTCTTCAAAGCACAGTGTTCTTGAACTAAGACTTGCCTTCAAATCTCAGCAGTAATTAAGACAAATTACCCTCTGTCTTCGGGCACCAAAGAAAAACCTAAAGGTTTAAGCTGGTCTGATTCTGGCACCAGAAGGCAGCTGTACATATAAACATCAGTCAGTACATTACAGTAAAAGATCCACAAAAAAAAAAGCTCCTCCCAGCCCTACGAATCATAAGTAAACCCAAATTTTGAAAGGGTTTGCAGGAAACACTTTGCCATCAACCCCTCAGAGAGTCAGCATTAGGACCTGATGAATCTCCAGATTAAAACTGTCACAGAACTATAATAGGTAGAATTCTGTGTTTCTATATTTATTAGACCAATTGACATGATTGAAAAACACCCCAAAAAGTAGGAAAGACTTGTGCTACTTGTTTCAAAGCCTGTTTTTTTAATTTACCATGTCCGTTGGTTTACTATAGGACATCACTTCTTACAAACTTTGCTCACCACCACCTCTGGACCACCAGTAACATCACTCCAGTTCCAGCAGTATCTCTACGACTGCTAAGACACTACCATCGTTAGCAGGTCAAGCAGTGATTGATGGGCACAAACTATCAGGCCTTATTTCATAGCATTGCAGAACCGAGCTGACTTCTGCTGCACTAAACTTTAAATAGATCTTTAAACATGGTAAACAGAGTTTTCCTAGTACTGAAGTCCAAAGAGTGTAAAGAAAAAAAAAAATGTTTCAATAACAAGATTAAGACCATGTTCCTTAAAAAAGAAACCCCAAGAGAAACACTAGGTTTTGCAACCAAGAATATTATTAAAGCTCAAGACTGATTTCTCCTCCCAGGCATGCTATTTTTCACCAGTTTACAAGCATTTACTGTGTCACTGCTGCTCCTTTGCAGTACGTAGACTATTTGGGAGCAAAGTGCGAAGTAACAGTGAGTAAATTAAATTGAGACCAGGCAAGAAAGACTTACTTGGAGAAAAGCAACAAATTGTGTGCTAGGAACTCAAGGAGCTCACACCTCCACACTTTGCCTGACCCATCAGAGATCTACACAAGGATAAAAGGATATTTCCTTTCTATCACCTGCTTATATCTACCACAAGAAGAAATGGATAGTCACATATAGCGTAACTAAGTGAAACTATGGATAAATAGCAGTGTCTCCATATCTTTTTATTGGGTGGGAGAGAATTAAATTTGAGGTAGCATGATTTTCTCTGGAAGCCGTGGAGAAGTGGTTAGGCTATCAAAATTCCTGATCTAAGCTTTTGTTAAAAGACAAACAAGCTCTTCAAGGATTGAATAGTATTTTTATCTCTGTTGTTTTTTCATTTTCACACTGGCCTATGAGCTTTTGGTTTTCTGATGGATTAAACACACAAACATCAGGAGGTAGCCTGATTTGATTCCACACTTCTGCCTCTATGAGAAAGAATAAAGTATTGGAAAATTTTGTGTGAGATAGCATTCTCCTAAGGTTTTCTGCTCAGTTTTGCAGATGGAGATCCAAGAAAAGTCAAATAAAAAAAAGCAGAGTTCAGGACTTGTAGCAACAGCATTCAAATGGAAAGACCAAAAGAATATCTCAAAATAGCGGGCAATGCAGAGAACTGCAGAGGCAGATGTAGCACCTGGGCCTACTTTTCTCATTAAATTGTTAAATGATTTTACATAAGCCATTTAACTTCTTCCTTTCTTAGTTTCCCCTTTCATAAGATTAGGGATGTGACTTTATTAAATAAATAGAGCATAAGCAGGGGTGTCTGTAACGATAGATCTCATTGTGTGTTGCTAAGATCAACACATAAACACTGTCTTGTTTTTTTTTTTTTTTTAATATCCGGTTTGTATGCAGATGGATTTTTTTCTTTGTTTTGGTTTCAGGTTAATGAGTTCAGCTTTAACATCCTTCTAGATGACAGGACTTCTCATTTATATGTAGTGACACAACAGTTATGGGCATGGCACTAAAACCCATATTGCAGAGGAATAAAATGTTAGTCTCTTCCTTCAGCTCTCAAGCAACCATTTGGAGCTCTCTGCAGCATCATCCTTAAATACATGTCCTAAATTGTATTTTACTCTCAACTAAGCTCAAATGCTCAATATCTGATATGAAAGTTGAAAACGACCACGGGTTTAGTGCTCATCAGTTCCTGGCAACAAGGCAGTATTCAAAAGCATGTTGCATTATTCCCTGACATCAAAACTGTGTGCTTCCCACATCAAAATCCTTGTGGATTTACAAATTGTAATGGATATTGAATACAAGAGTTTGTAACAAACAACGGAATCTCAGAATTGGTTCACAAATGGCCTTGGAGCCTGACCTCGTTGCTCAAAATCATAATCCCAAGTCTAGGCAGAGCCCAGTCAGCGCTGCCAACGCACAGGACCTTTGATGTGCAGTGTGTGGTAGTAATTTGACTGTGACAGACAACATAATAGAGCTCTGTGAATGTCACAAAGCATAGTGCCAACAGTCTCTCCTACAGATCACATCCACTACCAGCAGCAACAAGAGGACAATCTGAAAAAGAAAGACTAAATGAAAGAGAGTCTTTAAGGGCAAAGGAGAAACTAGCTTTCGTGTTTTGAGTTTTATCTCGTTGCAAGGACGGGACGGGGCAGAAAGCAATAATATGCATTAAATCCACCATGCCTTTGTATACACGTGTATGATTTCTGTCATAGTGCAAATTTGCAGCCTGTTTGCAAGGCTGACGTTAGAAAGCACATCTACTCCATCCATTTATGCTGTGTAAAGAAGAGAAACCCAATCTATAAACATTTCTTTCAATGAACAAGACAGCAGAGATGTGATTCCCCAGCATGGTAGAAACAGGGGCATTTAGCCAAAAGAGAACATGTCACTCAACCATAACTTTCAGCCAAGAAAAAGAAATTTCAGTGATGTGTCATCTAAAGAAATCTTTGTAGAGTTGCATAGCCCATAAATTAATAAACCATCAACTAGGCTGAGTATGAAAAATTTTTATGTAGTTCAGTTTGTTGTGACATGGTTTTCTTAAAACTATACTGGGTGGTTCTCCTAGGCTACTGAGGAGATGAGGATATTAATCAGTTTCCAGGATAAGATGTATCTGCAAGTCCTCCCAAACTCCTGAAAAATGAACTAAATGATGGGTCTGTAGGTCTGAGAAAGTTTTGGAAGCAGTTCTGGGTAATACCACCTAAACCAAAACCTCAGGGGGAGATAATACAGTGGTGCTATTTGAAGACCAGTTCAAAGGCAGAAATCTCCAGAGAGGTCCCGCTTGTTGGAATTTTTTGAGGTTGGCATTCAAAAAACCAGATATTTTTGAAAACTCTGGTGAAATGAAGGGAACCTCTGAACTTGTTCAGTGTCCCACTTTTTTTTTTTTTATATGAAGCTGATCAAAGCTTTTAACTCTCCATTCCTTGTCTCCCAGCATCTATGACAAGAACTTAAATAGTTGAGCTCCACATGGGGAAAAAAGCCATATAGATATCTCTACGGGTGTATGTATATTTTCCTCTTTCTGCTTGTCAAAGCTTCTGTACTTAACATATTAATTTACTGAGTTTAACTTTTTAATGCTAGCTCCTTTAAGTCATTAGAGCTCCTTTTTTCATTATAATCCTCTTATTTGGTAATCAGTCTGAGTCTGCCTGTATTTTTTCAGAACGTTTCAAAGTTTCTGGTGGAGATCAAGGAAAGTTTTCTCTTGATCTACTTCCCAAACTCCAACTTCATACTAGCCAGTGGCTTGGTGTGACACTTGGGCCTCAAGTCAGCTTGTTGCACTTCTCTCTTCTTCTGTTGCCTTTTGAGATTGGAGGTGCTACTTTAGTATTTTTTTTTTTTTAATGCATTGTGGCTGTTGAAAGTTGAACAGCAGAGAGCTAGAGGAATTAAAATGGATATGGGAAAGATTGTAATAACTGCTGTAATGTGCTTCGACTGGAAGAACCACCAGCAGACTCTGTTCTTTAGTGAGTCACTCCTAAAATTGTTCATAACACACTTGTTAATACTCTAATTATTTGACATGCGAGACTGTCTTTGCACAAGGCATCTGAGAACATGAACTAATCTCAACACACAACTACTACATCATGAGC
>BJBW01005333.1:0-60504 GCA_004320125.1 Scolopax mira | reverse complement strand
CCTGGCCTTGAACACCTCCAGGGATGGGGCATCCACAGCTTCTCTGGGCAACCTGTTCCAGTGTCTCACCACCCTCACAGTAAAGAATTTCTTCCTAATAACTAATCTAAATCTCCCCTTTTTCAGACAGGGTATGGATGAGGATGTGTCCCTGTGGAGAAGCAGGGCACGGATGGAGAGATATCCCTGCTGAAGCACAGGGAACAGAATGCTGTCCCCATGGAGGTGCAGGGTATAGGTGAGGATGTGTCCCTTGGAGGAGGAGAGCATGGAGGGGGACAGTCCATAGCACCCCCCCCATTTGCCCTGCTACCCACTGAGGGAGTAGATGTGTTCCTGCCCTGCCCCCAGCATCATCCCCACCCGCCCCAGACCTGGGTTTGTGCAGGGCTTCAGCCCCAAAGCCCATTGGGGCCAAAGCCATATTCCATGTCTCCCTGCAGGTGTGGGGCGAGCATATCCATGTGCCCTTTTCTTTAGGTTCAGCAGGGCCCACTACTGCTTTCATGGGCTCAGCCATAGACAGCATCAGAGCAAAGACAAGGTGGCCACCGGTCCTCCATAAGAGCAGAAGCCCACTGAGCTTGGTGCTTGACCTGCTCATTTCTGGGTGTGCTATGAGTTCAGGTGGAATTCATCCCATGAACAGCCAATTACTTTGAGCACCAAATTGCAACAGGAGCAAGCCTACCAGAAACGGTCTTCTTAAAAATGCTCCCTGTCCAAGGGAGGGGAACCTCCATCTCCCTACGTCCTGTGACACCCTTCTCCCTCCTGGCAGAATCTCTCCTGCCTGGGTTGATCAAGTCCTAAGCCAGGAACTGCCACGGGAGCGTTGGCTGCCTCTGCTGTCCCATGTCCTCACCCCAAGCCCAGCTGTCCCACGGGAAGCTTTGCGTGCCTGGAGGGTCACCGGCTGCCCGCCCCGCTTCTGCAGGGGCCCGAGGGCACTACCAGGGCACGGAGGCACAGGGTGGGGAGTTGTGATCGGGGGGTCAGAGGCCACTGAGCACCTAGGGAAGTCACCACGATAGCCAGGTGTGGGTATGACCTCCCAGTAGAGGTGGTGGCACTGCCATCCCCCAGCTTTGAGCTTGCTGACAGCTCCATCGCCACCTCTCCCAGCCGGGAAAACACAAGCTCCATCTGAGCTTTGCCACAGGACAGAGGGGCTGACGGTGACCTGGGTCTCATCTCTCATCGTGATGGGGACCTGGGTCTCATCTCTCATCGCTGTCCTGCTTCCCATCAACGTGGAGGGCGCTGGCAGGGGGCCGAGCTCTGGGCTGGGGCAGGGCCACGCAGGGTTACTCCGGAAAATATGCGCGCTGATATTTTATTCATCTGAAGCCAAAGTGGTCGGTATGAAAGAAAATAGCTCGTGGTCTTTCATACCTCAAGTCAATGAATTCCTGGGCCTTTTATAGCTCAGGAATGCCAAGCGCTCTCGGCTGGTTTTACAAGGCTGCGAAACTGCAGCTTAAGGTCTGGAAGAGCATAAATCACAGCAGGGACAATGACAGCTGCTCCTGTTTTACCCGGCTCTCGGGCGGGTATCGCGCTTCTGCACATCACGACCTGCTTTTCCCCTTTGCTTTGGTCTGCAGAGAGCAGGGTTTATTACCTTCAGGCTTGTGGGACCACCGGGCCCACCAGTTTTGCTACTGGGATTTAATGGGGTGTCCACGCCCAGCACACCAGAGCATTGCCAGAACGGGATGCAGCTCAGCACATCCTTGTGCTTTTCTTTTCCCCTCAGGTTGCTGCTTGAACATCACTCTTGCACGGTGGGGATGAGGAGGAACATTTCCCAAATCTCCATGATCTCTGCAATAACAGCTACAGACCTGCAAGAAAATGGGGTTTGAGGTCCAGGGGCACCTGGACCGGTCCGGGGTTGGTCTCTCAAGCCCCCACCATTGCAGGCTGGTGGCTGGGAAGGGTAGCCCAGCACAGACCCCACGGGGTACCACTGACTCATTGGGGCTTTCCTACCCCCACGCTGTGTTTTCTGGGCAAGCAGCTCATCTGCCACAGGGTACCCAAAAAACTGGTTAAAGGTGGTGCAGGAACACAGTGGGATGGCTCAAACCCAGCCTGGTTTGTTGGGTTCCATCCAGACCTCAGACTGAGGGTCCCAGCGGCAGCATCCTCCCTTCCTGCTGGCCAGGGATATCTGGATTTTGGGCATGTTCCACAGCAGCGTGCTTCAACCCCAGCTCCCAGCAGTATTCAGTGAGGTGAGAAGTCACAGCTTTTCCCCAAGAATGCACCTCACAGCTCCTTCTGTGTTTGTTCCAACAACGTAGGGAAGAGACAGCTCTAAATATGGCAACAAAGCAGAGCAGAAGAGCTGTCACAGCTGTACACAGTGCACACACTGAACCCAACTGCAGCCCGAAAAGGTCTCATCATCTTGGGTGGGACTTGACTTGTGATTTTTGAATACCTCTAAATGGCAATTTTGTTAACATTTTTTTTTACATGATCTGAGCTCTCTCCCTGCAGGTGGTAAGCAAGGAGGCTACTGACCCGTGCTTGCTTTTGGGAACATGCAGCAATCAGGGATTTTCACATTTAAACAAACTGACTCTGGAAGTTTGTTTCTTCACATGTTTTTCCTGAGGTTAATATGCAAAATGTACTTAATCTGGAGACAACATTACAGCGATGACTATTTTTTTTGGCTGGAGCCAGAACCGCTGAAGACACAGTCCCAAAATAGGATAAACCCCCTCGTTACACCTGAACACAGCTGGCCACGAGGCTTTCCCCACCCCAATACTGGTTTTGCCTCTGTTAGTTTCTTTTCTCCCATGGCCTTGAAAAACCAAGCTAAGACCCAAATTCTTACTGTCAAATCTTGACTCAAGCAAGCTGAAAAACCACAGGCGAAGCAATCAGCAAATATCTGCTTCAGGGTATTAAAAATACTTCCAGCTGCCATGTCTTGAAGGTGAAGTAACGAGATGGGTCAGGCTGACCTGTGCTCACTCGGGGAACTCGAGGTGACGGGAAGGGGGTGAAGCAAACGCTGCCTGAGTTTCTGCAAAAATGTCAGGTCTTTGCTGCCAGGCTCCCGCCCGGGGCAGGTTGTTTTCTCAGAGCACAGGAGGATCTGGGGAGAGGAGGCTGGGACTGGTGGAGGGGAGCCCACAGGGGAGAGATGCCCTCAGTGCCTTTCATGCCTCTCATGCCTGCAGCTCCCTGGGACCCGATTCAGGAATTTTCTAACAGACACTTTTCAAGAGCATGTGAGAGCTGCTGAGCAAACCTCCCTTACTCAAAGCCAGACACTTGAGTAACTCTTGCTCCCCTCCCCCAGTTTATTTCAGTTGCATAAGCAAACATACATCTAATATTTCCAGCGGGCCACAGCGTTCCCCTTGCCTGCACAGCAGCTTGAAATGGGATATGATCTTTTATTCCTTACCGAGAACATTAGAGTAATTAAAAAATACCTAGACCCACAAAGTATTTAGGTATCTCACTCACGCTGATCCTACACCACTCAAGTAAAGAAGCCCCAAACCCTCAGAATAAAAAAAATAGCATTGTGAGTGCTATTCTTAATGGGAATGTAGGGTTAAAGATCTTCAGATCTTATCCAAAGTGCCCCATTAACTTTCCATCCTCATTTCCTTCAGGTGAAGATGATTTTGCTAAAATCCCACTCTTCCTGCTTGGCAAAGCTCTTGGTTTGATTCACTGATTTCATGCCCACATACACCTACCAATGGGACCTTCCTGGGGGGCTTTTCATTAATAGCTATGAAAAACAGAGGGGACACAACCCCAAGGTCCCCAAGGTGTCACTTATTCCTAACATGTTATCTACAAAGCTTAGAGAGTTGTTTAAAAAGTCCTTCCTTCTTGGGGAACTGAATATATTCACACTGGAAAAGTGAGAAAAGAAACATGTTTATACATTTATTATATACAATATTAAGGCACAAGTTTAAACAGCAAAGAATAAGAAATCTTTGGCTGACCAACAATATCAATATTTGCTGTGGGTGACACATAACGTTCTTCATCTTCCCCTCTATGTACAAACAACCCTCCAGCTGTACAACACTGTACACCAACTTCTCTATACAACCAAGGGCAATAAAAAAGGACATTATTTTACAACTAGTTACCAACATCACCTGGAATGGCTACAGCACAATTTCCCAAAACACAAAACAGTTCAAAGAGCCGGGAAAAACCAGCACAAATGGAGTTGCACCGCTCTGCTGAGAGGAGCTGATCTATGGCAGTGGTGCTCCGTGCAAATCCTGCTAGTGCTCAGGCTGGGGGGAGACCTGCTGGTCCTCCAGACCTTCCCTCCAGGAAAACTAACACCTCTTGAGTTCAACATAATTGAGCAGAATGAATCTTTGAGTTTATTTGAGCTGGGACTCCCAAAGCAAACGAGAGTTGCCTACACAGTAGTCTCTAACAAATTCTCTAACAGAGTCTCTAACAAACTCATTTCCTCCAATGAACAGTTTCCCAGACCATTAGTCTGGGGCAGCATCAATTGTAAACGCACCTTGGGGTACCAGATCCTGGAGGAACTGTGGTCTCCACGAGGAGGAGGAGCACTGTGCTCTAGCTGACTTGGAGAAGCTGAGCTGAACCACTACCAAACATAACTGAAAGCCACATCACGCATGCTGATTCAACACTGTTTCTGCTGGACACCTAGCTGTCTGCCTGTACACAAATTATTAAATAGTTTCATCAAAAAAAAAAAAATACAGCTGGTCATAAAATGGTTAGGGACTTCCAAGCACCTGGGTATCCTTATTCTTGGAGAAAAATGATGAAACAATGAAATATTCACCATTGGTTTACTTGTATTCCCTTGTTTTGTCTTCCTCCTGCCCCGCTCCAACCACAGACACTTGAGGAAGGGCCACGAGGTGGGTCAGCGCCGCTGCCACACACAGGGCCAGCTTTTATGCATTTACAACCTTTAAATTAACTTTAGAGAAAAAAATAAAATTATTTTACAAGGCATATATTAAGCTGCGTAACATCTTCCAAGGGTTTTGCACATTTGTTTTCACAATGCAAAGCTGCTAATACTCAAAACACAACAGCCCGCACGACCTACCCACCAGTACTGTGTTTAACAAGTGCAAAAATCAGAAAGAGGGTGACACCGACACGTCTAAGTCTATATACACACAAAAATAAGTGCATAGATTTAACATCGCAATTTTGTTTAAAAAAAAAAAAAAAAGGTATAAGCCAGGCAGTATTGAGCACTGAGCTCTGGCCCCTGAAGGCTTTGAGATTGCAAGGACTTCAGTTTGTCAGTGAAAGCAGAGTTTAAAGTGCCTGATGTTTTCACAATCAAGGACTCCAATTCGATACCTACAGGAAGGGGTGACCTTGAGTCAGCTCTGAGAACAGGATTACTGCCAGCACCCATCGCTCTTCCACTCCAGGCAGCTTCACATAAAAGCCCATCACCCCTTTTCCCCAAAGCCAAGTTCTTCCTAATGTCATTACAGTGCACCACAAGGTTCAGGAACCGCAAAGCCATTACGAAAATACCTCAAAGAGGAAAAATTCCCAATCAGCATGTGCAATGCACGAAGCAAATAGTATGCCATGATTAACACAGCTGGTGAGTTGGCTTTTTTGCAGACAGTCACCACCTCTTACAGAAATTGGGGACTAAGCTGAAAATGAGAAATGTTCCATCCTGGGTAAAACAAGGTGAAAAGAAACTGCAGCTCAGCACTGAAAACAGATGATGCTCACGCTTTTCTTTGTAGTTAAACCCTTCCTGGCCTGATCCTACAGCCCCTAATGCCCAGTCTCATGTCAGCTTGAACGGCAGGTTTGTATGCTCAAGGAAGGTGGGATTTGGCTGTAGGCATTCAAAATAAGTAAAAATCCTGTTCTGAGCACAAACACACTGATTATTCCACCACTATACACAGTTAGAGGCACCTTCTGATCTTGCCTGCAGACCCAGCTTAACTTTACTGTAAAAGCCCCCACCCAACCCCCCTCTGGATGAGCTTCTGCACTGCACAGCCTTTTGGGGACCTGCCAGGATCCTCCCTCGACTTTCCCTCCTGAAACCTTCCCACCCTTACAAGAGGAATTGCTTCAGCAGGGTCCTCCTCCCCACCTCTACTTTCATCCTCTGTGGGAATTCCAGCCAACAACTGCTCCTACCAAAAAAAGAAGTCTTGGTAATAAGCTCTGAGGTTGCAAGACATGAACATTTGCATTGTAAATCCAGCTCCAAGAGCAACACTTGTCCAGCCAGGAAAGAGGCACCTGACCTGCCTGCCCAGGAAAACCACACCACGCCACTTCAAACAAATACTTACAAGAACCTGCCGTGTACATCTACGGACCAATTGTTCACTAAAATTAAGCAGTGAATACTTTTGAGAAATGAATTGATACTGAGAAAGATGCGAGTTTCTCCTGCATTACTCAGAAACTCCCTCCGGCCTCCAAAGAGACGGGCTTTTGCTGCCTGTCCCAGCTGCTGAAAGGCAGGAAAACAGAGCAGCACTGTGCACCCAGGCTGTAACTTTGCTACCTTCTCTTTGTACCAGAAAACGCAGTTTCCTTTTCTCTCGACGATCCCCTTCTCACTCCACCTTCTGTTTTCAACACCCCTTTCTGCTCAGAAGATCCCAGACACTCATTTCATCGCTCCTCTTCAGCACTCTTGACTTCTCGCCTGGTCCAAAGTCTCAACGTATCAGACCCAAACTTTGATTAGGGCACAAACTTTCTCTGTCTTTCTTCAAGCTCTCAGGGTTAGTTTTTAAGGTTGGCACACTGAGGACCATCTTGGGCCTGGCTGTATGCACATGAAACCCCAGAGAGGCCCTCCTCTGCTCAGATGAGGACTTCCATCATGTCCGTATCTGGAAACTCGGGCTTGTGGAGCAAGCTGCTCACTCTGCCTTTGCTGTCGGGCAGCTTCCCGTGGCTTGAGTTCTCTGCAATGAGAAGAAGGTGAAGTTGGTCTTCAGCTCAAATTCAACAGGAAAGGCCAAGCACAAAGATGGTATTTAAGAGATACAGACCAAAGAACCCCTTTTGCTGTGGCCCTAGAGAGAAACAGGCATTTGTGAAAGCTCTACATCACTTTTCCAAGTTACTACTTGTCATCTGATTCATGGGAGAAAAATGGTGTCTTTGCTAACCATGGTTTAAGTTTTAAAAATGAAAAGAGTCTTATGTGACCTGTATGTGAGCAGGTCTGAAGCGTTTTCAAGGTGTGAAACTCTGTAATTTTATCTTTGGCAGAATGAATAATTGCATTACTCTGCCTGCCACAGGCAAGTGGAGCTTTACAGAAGCTGTGGAGCATGAAGCTCTGCAAAGCTAGACTGGGCAGCCTTGGAAAGTTCTCTTGTTATGATTTCAGTTTCCCTGAATCCCCACCACCTTACAAACTGTAAAGGGATCACCACCCTCCATCAATGCTGGGGTGTCTCTGGGGATGTGCTGACATCCCTGGGGATGCCAGTGTTTTTCCCTGACGCAGGGATCCGGCAGAGCTCACCCAGTTTCTCGCTGGCCACTCGTGCCCCAGGAGGCCGTGGGGCCGGGCTGTGTGACGGGGTGGTACCCAGCCGTCCACGGCCAGGGAAGGAGGAGGCAGCAGGCCAGAAGAGCTCAGCGCTTTTGTCCGTCTGGGTGCTGCTGTCTTTGCTGCCCGTCTTCGCGTGGGAGGCCGCCGGTGCCAGGACGGGCATGCAGGACAAGGAGGGCAACGGAGGAGGCAATGAGGGGCTCGACGGGTGGTCGTGGTGCTCCTTCCCCAAGAGCAGTCCTGAAAACACATGGAAGTCAGTCACATCACAGCTCAAACGTAAGCGGTGTCGCCCTCATCCCAGCCCAGAGCTACAAGGTGCTGGTCTGGATATATCTCCAGCCCAGAGCTACAAGGTGCTGGTCTGGATATATCTCCAGCCCTTGAGCTCAGCTTAGCTCTTCCCTTTGAAACCACCTGTTGCTCTTCTCCTGACACCCACATGGTACTTTCAAACAAAAGCAGCCCGTTGAGAGCAGTCGCCATGTCTGCATCCCCTTCTGCACACCCAGTCCCGTGGTACCCACCCCTGGCACGGACTTGCACATGTCTGCAGCCCTCAGCCCGTGTGGCCCCACACCACCTTCCTGCACTGCATCATGTACCCTCATCCAAAGGGACATTCACCCCCTTGTTTAACTTCAACCAGGCTTTTTTTCTAGCCCAAATTTGTTATTTACTCCCACAAAATAGCAAATATCATCTGCATACGTTTGGGGGGGGTTTCCCCCAACTATGGCTTTCTATAATCAGTACAGAACAATTAGGATGATTAAAAATATAGTTAAGATACAATGCAAGGTTGAAAAATTACTAATTTTTGACTTCAGCACAAGGACAAATGTTCTTCCCATCAAACTGCCCTGGAAATGAGCCATCAGGGCAACATGCACCATGGGTAGGGGCATTTTTGCTAAGGGTTAAGGAGAGAACAAGCAGAAGGATTAAGACAAAGTGACGGATGAGCCAAAGCTTAACCAAAATCTGAGCCCACCTATGCTTCCCTTCCAGATCTTCTCTTCCTTCTTCTCCTCAGCTATCTGGTTGCTGGTAAGTGAGGTCTGGCGAGAATGTGCACCCGTAGCAGCAGCAATGGAGGGGACGGACCGAGCCGGTCGCAGGCTGGCGCTGTCGGCTTTACCAGGGTCCTTCCGTGACCGTTGCTGAAGGACCTTGATCATGGCATCCTTCTCAATTATTTTTGCATGGAGGTTCTTTATTCTGCCAAAATATGAATGCTCTGCTTACAGGAATGGAAGATGAGTTTATACGGGTAGCTCTCCCCACCCTGGGGCAGCAGGATGGGTCCCTGGGTACATGCCCTGCTGCTCTGTCCTCTCCGGTTTTGAGCAACTCAGACAAGGCAGCTCTTACCATTTCATCTGAGAATAAACATGCACCTAAAACAGCATTTCTAGCTATTAAACCAAATTGGGAACTCTTTTCTGCAAGGTTAACTGAACCCATCTATTACTGTGGCTTCACCAACCCAGCAGAAGCAGCGAGGGTAGTATCCTGCCTGAGCTGTGGATTGCTGCCTTCACCAGAATACCACCACCCAGGCAATTCACACCTCTGTAATACATCGTGGCCAGATCTGGATCCCCTCCCTCAGTAGGCTGAGTGAACCCCACAATTCAGGTCTGCCTGCCATCAGCTGGAGTAAAGACTTGCTGAATCGAGCAGTTTCTCTAGCAGCTGGGCTGGGCTCTTGTTTCTTCCTCACCACTGCAGAAACAATCAGCACAGTGTGCAGGGCCAAGCAAAGCTTGCTGCTTCTCTCATAGAGACCCCAAAGACTCTCAAGTCACAAAAAAAAATGGATTATTTGAGACTTTTCTTCAGGAATTAATACAAACTCATAGCAAAATATTACGAAACCACATTTAAAAAAACAAAAAATACATGTACAATATGTCATCAGCCAGATGACTATAGCTTGACTATAGAATATACAATGCAATGCAGCTGTAATTTGGGAAGCAGTGAAAGTTAAAATGATGCATCTGGAAAATTTACACATATGAGACAGAGAGCTAGTAACTTCATGCTGGTGTTAGTTTTCATAATCAGGTGTCTAATTTGCAATGAAAACACAAGATCCTAATCTATCTTTAATGAAGCTAATGGCAAAGCTCCATTACTTCACTGGATGCAGGATTATCTTGCAGCTGTCAGGGCAAAAAAACCCCAAACCCAGTAAAAACAATCATTGATATTTTCCAAAAGCAAATACACCTTTTTATAAAAGTCTCTGCAGACTGGTGATTTCGTGGGAAAGCCAATATTGAAGAACAGATTCTAAATAGTTTTTCAGTAAAAACATAGAGGAAGACATAAACTACCTCAAGGAATTTCTCCTGATCAAAAGGCCACTTTTCACCAGGAAAAAAGTCTGGATTAAAAACACTGTTCAGATCTAATGCTTTTCAAATTCATGGACCACAGGTCCACCTGTGTGCTAAAAACAGAGAAGCATCTGCAACAACGAAGGTTACTCTTGCTGACTGCCTGTGCCCAAACAAGTTTATAATCTTTTACTACTTGTAAATACATCTTTATTGGTGGTGCTAAATTTTGCAAATTTGCTCCTAAACACCAGTGTGACTGTCACACAACTTGGATGTGGGAAACTTAGCATGTCTAGAAAGCAATAAGCAGGGAAGGAGCAATGAGCAAGGCAAAGGCAAGCCCTTGTGTGGCTCGTTATGTAGGAGTGGGATTACAACTTCAGCTTTTACAACCAGATGCTATTTTTTTCTAGAGGGGGATTTTCACTGAGATTAAACAAGCATTCAGCTTCCTCACATGCCAACCTGCTTTTAATAATGGGACAGCTTCTGTTTTGTAAGAAGGTAGTTTTGGCACAGAGAAGGCTTAACAAGAAGGTAGAGAGGAAGTTATCTAACAATACCAACTCTTTAATCCCTGTTTTACTACTGAAGAGCAAAACTAAGTCCAAGTGAAGCTAAGCCCATCCTTTCCAGGCATGCGTGAAGGAATTCTGGTTGATTTGAGCTCAGCCCAAACCCCACAACAAGCAGGTACGAGGGTCCCTTACGTGTACTCCATGTCCTGGCAGCGCCGGTTGGCTTGCACGATCTCCTCCTCCTCCTGCCAGCCCCGCACCTCCAGCGCGCTCTCGCTGTAGCTGCCGTTGCGTGAGTGGCTCGGAGCCGAGGTGTCCCTGGCAAAGTGGTTTGACATGGGTGAGTCAGGCTCCTGAGACCACAAGGGTGGCTTTGGCAAGTGAGACTGGCACTTGTAAAGAAAACCCCAAACTCACGTTTGAAGAGCAAGTTAGCAACGGTTGCCTGTCAAATGGGTGGCTGTCTGACATTGGGTCATGCTGCAGGCTATTCTTGGCTTGGGTTTAGTCATTAATACCATTAATTAATTGGGGTGATGGAACAAAAAGCACACTGTAACCCCATGGGGCTAACAACCCTGCTGAAGGACAAGGTCAGACATTAGAGGGATTCATTCACTGGGAAAATGGTCTCAACTCAACAAGACTACGTCTCAAACAAATTGTACACTTGGGAAGGTGAAAAATAGCACCTGAATTGCTGTCTAGACCAGAGCGGGAAAGAAAAGGGCCATCCTGAGTCATACACTTAACCACATTTCAAAGGGTAATCTCATTTCAGGATGTTTTCAGGGGATCTGTCTTCTAAGAAACTGAGGCAAGCAGTTAATTATTCCATCCTCTTCATTGCTGGAAAGCCTCACTGCAGTGCTTTCTGTGCTTCTCAGCACCACACTTTAACACAGACAAACTGGAGACCAGAAAAATGCAACAGGAATGGTAAGGGGTTTATACTGGGACATGTGAGGAATGGCTGCAGAAAGTAGGTTAGTTCAGGCCAGGAAGATACAGCAGAGGATCTCTATCTTCCAGTATATACAAGGCTGTTACAACACTGACAGTGACCTGTTGTTCATCATGTACACCTGGGAAGGACAAGAACCAGTTGAGATAATTTACAGTAAAGAGGTTTAGCTTAGCTACCAGGAGAACCTTTTAGTTTGAAGCTTAATGAAGCGGTGGAACAGGGGACTTGGGCCACAAAATTTCCCTCGTTACAGGTTTTTAAAACTAGGTTAAAATGCACGTTGCAGACTGTGGGATGGATGCAGCCATATACCAACTGCCTGCTCCATCAGTATGGTGGGGAGGAGGTGCCTTACCTACACTGTGCAATTTGGCAGCCTGAGACTTTGTGGTTGAGGCCATTGCTTGAGTCCGGTGCCCGGATTTGATAAACTTTTGGATCTGATCAGAAGGGTAAATCCTGTCTTAGCTGACTATTGTACCTCACTGGAATGACACCATGGAGAGAGGTGCCTCAACCCTATTGGCGTGACTCAGCAGGGAAAGGCAAACAAAAATCAGCCTTAAGAAATTATCCACTCCTTATTATTGCTCTGCGCTTTCCACGGCGAAGAGAGCCGCCCGCTTGCAGCAAGGCCATCTTACCTCTCCGCTGCAGCCGCAGCATTCATGGCAAAGTGCCTGATCGTACTCTCCTCCAGGTACTTCTGCTCCCACTTGGTCATGTCAGCTTCCAGGGCCAGGATCCTCTCCTCCTTCTCCCGCACCAGCTCCATCAGGGCTGGGGCGTTGTGCTCCGGGAGGCTGCTCGTCTGGTAGCTGCCCTGCCTCTGTGGTGGAAGCAACCACAGATAGTCACCCTCTGACAAGCCAGGGACCTGCTGAGCTTTTTTCTCCACTTCTCTGGAGAGCACAAAGACATCCCCACGTCTTTTTTACAGGGGCAGGTGGAACGCCCAGGCTAAACCCCTTAGACAGCAGGAGGACAGGCCAGACAGAAGGTTGACCATTTATGGGAACCCCATCACACGCTTCTCCAGACCATTCTGAGAGAAGCAGGGGTGTGCAGGAATTTTATGGGATACCCCAAACCAAGGGAAAAGATAGAAACAAAAAGCTGGTAGGGAAAAGAAGAAATGAAGCTTTAAAAGATATTCTTCTTGCTGGGACTTCATCACACAGCTGGGCAGTGCTCAGTATGGACAGGCAGTTATTACCAGAGGCTTTATATATAAAAGCAGAAAAAAGGCAACATGTAACTAGCTACATATAACCTACTTAAAACAGCAGCTCGGAAAATACCCTGAACATGGATTTAAGCCTGTCTCCTTCGGCACATTAGTTTCCATATGCCTTCAGGAGATACTTTCTCCTGTAATGCAGCAGGTAACTGTCTGAGCAGAGGGGCAGAAGATCCCCAGGCACTGAGGGGTGGCTCCCGTGAGATCTGACAAGCAGTAATGGGTGTGTAACCCTTTGCGTCTACACTGTGAGGAAAGCACTTCCCAGGCAGGATTTATCCTACCCAGTTACAGACACCTAATTAAAGCACTTAAGCAGCATGGGTAGCTGCCCCAAGCTCCCTTCACTGCTGGTGGAGAGCGGAGGTGGATGGAGATCCAGCCCTTGGCTCAAGAAAGTTGGGTGGGATGAGCCCACGCTGGGAAGGGAGGCACAAAGCTCTGTGAGAAGTCAGTAATATTTTTTTTTAATAAAAAATGCAAGAGATTTGTTACACTCCACAGTGCACAGGATTGTGTTAAAGGGGAAATCATGTCTCGGGAGCACCAGCTTCTCATACGTGCTACACCAACAAAGCGGTTCTCTGGCTCAGTACCAGCACATCGGAGTGAGGGCTGCAGCAACCATTTCCATTTTCCAAACCACATTTCCTCTTTCTAGACACTTATCTCCTGCTCAGGAGAAACTAGAGATATCAGGAGAGAGCTGCAGCTTTTGCCTTTAGCACGGTAATGGTGTTTGGAAGCTGCTTCCTGTAAACGCAATATGGAGCAGCCCTTAGGAGCAACGGCTGAAACTCTGCTCCTGCAAAAATCAGCATTTACACTTCTAATATTGTCAAATCCCTGGCAGAAAGGTAGTATTTTGGAAGCATGGTCCTGGTCTGTAAATAGCATCTTGGGACATCACTGGTACCTGTCATCTTCTCAATCAAAACCCATGCCAGGCCTGCACGCTCAGCCTGCAATGCTGTCAAAGGGAGCGGTTTTTGTACTAGTTCCTACAACAGTGACAATGAAGATCTGCCATTTGGACTTGGGTACCAAAAAGCCAGGGACAGAAGAGATTCTGGCTCGCTGTCTCCTGCCGACTCCAGTAAAAAGGCAAAAAAAGCTCCCTTTATTTTTCTCTGCAATGAGAAAACATTTCAGTAGAGATAACTAATACCTCAGAGAAGACAGTTATGAAGTAAAAAGTTGGGGTACTTCGAAGCAACATGATTCGTTGCAGGGTTGCAGCTCATAAAACAAAAAGTATAAATAATAATAGTAAAAAATCCCCCAAAGTCTTCCCTCCCATCAAAGCTGACAGGTAAGACGTGAAGTCAGAGTATCTTACTTAAAACTTCTAAGAGGGAACTGGTGCATTTGAGAACTATGGCAACTCAGAATGCAGTTAGTGATTACAGTGCCAAAAAAACAGTAAAATTAAAAATTAAGCAATCTGTAAGTTACAGAGGAATTTCCTGCTAAAAAGAACAGATATAGCCTGAACTCCCAAGACAAAGACTTTGTCGACAGTCCATCCCATTTACTTAACATATTGACTTGTCCCTATATTCTAGCCAAGAGAAGAAAACCTTTTCTAGCTCTAGAATTCACTTGAATTTTAATTGTATTTTCTCAAATATTCTTTCATTCATACTAGTATTAGCATGTCATACCCCATGTAATTTCTTTTTTAAATTGAAGGAGAACAGGCTAAGGGAAAATTGAGAAGATCTACTGGAAGAAGATAGAAACACAAATCCATGGTGGACAGGGCAAAAAAGAAAGAACTTAAATTTAAAAAAGAACTTAAAAAGTGGTAAGAAAGCGCCAAGGGTCTCCAGCAGTGACAGTAATATTGTTGAGGGGTGCTGGAGAACCTGCCCCACTGGTGAGAAGGGGATGCTCTCGGGTCCAGCCACCTCATGACCCTGCAAACCGCTGATTCTGCCTGTAGAGCCGTTTCCCAGTTGCATCCCACCAGCAGGATCAGCCCTTCTGCTTTCTGGGAGCACAAGCTCTGTGTAACAGCTGCTCTGGTCTCCACTAATGGCTCATAAATACAGAAGGGTTATTGTAGCAGATGTGTGTGTTGACGGACATATGAGTGAGCCCTTCAAGAGTTACAAGAGCATCATGCCTTGCTTATGTTGCTGTTTTTTCCCCAAGCAGTGGTTTCATACACTTAGTACATCTGCTCGCTCTCCCCTGGAGGCAATGCCCATGCCCATGTATTTGGCACTCAGCGCCAGCTGTAGCCTGGAAATCCTTCCTGCAACCTCCTTGTGTTTTGGGTTTTTTTTCACAGATGAGTGGACTTTGAGACTTGGGGATGGAGGAGGAATAACAAAGGAAACACAGTGCGTAAAATACAAGCATAACATTATCCCTTTAAGGACACAGGGCTACCAAAAACCAAGGAGATGTACATAGAAATGCAAACCTACACTTCTAGCCCATTCAGGACTGCACTGATATTTAAATAATTTATTGTCTGAAGATGACACCATTTGTCTCTCCAGATCTGTCATGGGTAGAGGTTTCTGTGAAATAAGTACATCAGCTTTTTCAATGAAAGATCAGCCAAAGCCTGTGGGCTAAATATCATGCCCATGTGTACCGCACCTTTCCTTTCCTCCTTTGGTGTGGAGTTGATCTTGCACAATCTGTGATTGCTGGAGAGACATGGAAGGATGTCCTCTCTGGCAGATTGGTGGGGACACACAGGGGAAGAGCCCTGCCTGTTCTTGGGCAGGGGAGCCAGGACCTCCCAGCCCCACAGCATGCAAGGCTCAGCAGCCCCACCGCAGACCTCCTCCATCCCCTGCTGAAAATCCAGAGTTAGAATCACAGAGTGGTTTGGGTTGGAAGGGACCTTCAAAGATCATCTAAGTCCAACTCCTCTGTCATGGGCAGCAACATCTTCGACTAGATCAGGTGGCTCAAACTCCTGTCCAACCTAACCTTGAACACTACTGATGCCGGGGCATCCACAACGCCATGGGAGGGAAAAGGCTGAGGAGGAAAGCCCAATGACCTGAGCCTAAAAGTAAGATGACACCAGACAGGACTTCAAGCAACTGTCCCTCTTCAAAAGCAACACTGAAGGCCCCATCCTGGGGTCCTGCACAGACCACCCCATCCTCACCTGCTGCATCCTCAACGAGTCCAGCTCCCGCTCCAGGCGCGTGCGCAGCCGCCGTTCCATCTGCTCCCTCTTCTCGCAGGCCGCCTGCAGCTGGGTCAGCGCCTGCTGCAGCTTCTCCACCTTCTCCACATAGGCCTGCTTCCTGCGTAGCTGTGGGGGACAGGGGGTCAGCAGCGCCAGGGGACACCACACACCCACCCAGGGCTGCCCAGATCTCCACACACTTGCAAGTGTGTGCTGGGCACAAACATGTTTTTTGCCATTTGCTTCGCAGCGTTTCTCTGGGGGAAGGACAGTGCCCCTTTGATGGGCAGGGGAAAGGCACAGCAGGCATCATTAGGGCAGCTCTACCCCTTTTGGAGGGAATGCTGTCCAGATCTTCCACCCGTTGGGGATCCACTAGCCATAACCCCCCCTGGCCATTTCTAAGCAAGAGCCACCATGTTGGTGGGTACTCTTTGGGCTAATACACAGAGAGGCCTCAGCTAAGAGGAATCCTGGTGGGTTTTATCAACTGGTGACACTCAGCACATTGTCTGCACCCAGAGTGTCTTTTTTTCAGCCCTGCATATCTGCTCCATGCAGGTGGAGCAAGCGGAGTGCCAAGAGATGGAAGCACTCCACCTGCTCTGTCCTGCTCACAGACTTGGCCATGCTGATGCATAGATGCGCTGGCAGCTGAAGCTAGGCCCTCCTTATGTATATAATGCAATTATTGAAGGGCTAAGCATGACAGGATTTTGCAATACAGGGGTTTACAGCCCAAGATTGCTCGAGCAGCATACCCCAGAAGGAATTTGCAAGTGGACTGCAGATGTTCAGGGTGCTTAGTGGCTATCCCTGCTTCTTCTGGCCTCCTACCACACAACTGGGCACTCAGTGACACCACAGGGTATCGTGATGGTAGCAGCTGGCACACTAGAGAGCCCTCAGGGAGAGGAGGCTGAAGAGGGCATGCTCACCTGAGTGTTAGTAAGCAGCCCTTGTCCATGAGGAGCATGGATGCTGACCCAAAATCTCCCTGCAGGGCTGTGGCAGTGGGGTCTGCCTGCTCAGTCACAACCTTGGGAAACCCAGTTCCCCTCCTCCTCTGCAACATTTTGTCATAAATTTTCTCTTCACAAGCATGAATAGATTTACCTTTCTAAAGATAGCTAAAGATAATAGAGAAACTAACAGTGCACACAAATTGAAGCTGCAAACCACAAAAGACCTTGATGAACTCCAAAAGACCCCAAAATACTCTCAACTTAACTCCTTGACTCAGAAAGGGAGAGTGCATCAGTCTGAATGCTGAGACTTTGCCAAGCCTCAGTCTAACCCCATCTGCAGCCTGGGGGTTAATGGGGGATGCTCAAAGTCATTGCCATGATCACTAAGATCCTCTTTAGGACTTCTACTCTCCCTCATTTAATTGTACACTTGTTTGAGACCTGAAGTTTTTCATAAGCAAAACAGGAGGCAGAAAAGCACATTAACCCCAGCTGACACTGGAAAACAAGATAAATAAGAGAGGCTGGAGAGGTGCTGTGTGCTGGCAAGGGCAGGGCTAAAACCATATCCTAGTTCCTACCTCTTTTTTAAATACTAAAATCATAGTTGAAATTAACTAAAACATGGGTTATGATATAGGAGCTACAGCCACAAAAACCTGCTCAGACAGAGCTGACAACTGGCAGAGTGATTTCCCTAGTCCTGCTGCAATCCAGGCTAATGCTTATGGTTCCCGGGGCTTTCCAAGAAAATTAATGAGATTATAATCCCTGCTAGTCTCTGGCAGCAGCACGAAGGTTGCATTTCTCGGGAGCTCATGACTTGCCAAGAACAGACACAGCAGTGCCTTCCTGCTGAATGTGCTATTTTGGCAGCAGGAAGGTGCCTGTGCCACCTCCCAGCATGGATTGGAGAAGGGAAGGGGGTTCTCCCAGGGTCCCTCCTCAGCAGCAAATCTCATCCACCCCACCACATCCTGCCAGATGCTGGAGGGTTCATCTGTATCACAGGAGCCAGTATTTGGCTTTGCAGCAGCCCTCTGAGCCCTGGGGTTCACACGCTCGTGCATGAGTGCATGTGGGTGAGGCGACGCACACGCACCACCACCTTAGAAATCAATTCGTTGGAAACATTCAACAAGACAGTTCCCACATTCATAAATTCATAGGGAGTTTCTAGAGCCAATTCTGACTTTTCTATCCTGCCTGCAGATTCAGAAGCAAAAAATTCACCCATACGTTTTAAACCCAAGCACAAAATGTTGCTATTTAAATTACTGGCCTTGTCAGTGCAGTATGCAGTATGCATAAGAGAGGGAGTCTGCAATCAGAAATAGATGGTACTAAGCTCCACTACCTCATAGACCCACAAACTCAAATAAAAAAAAAAGCTGGATGGCACTCTAGAGGTACCAGTCCATCCTCCCAAAGCAAGGTGGGACCAACACTACCTAAGAACTGGTGCATGTCTGTATAACCTGTTTACAAAACCCTCCAGGGGCAGGGACTTCACAACCTCCCCTTGCAAACTACTTCACGGCTTATTTTCCTTTACTGCCAGAAAACTTTTACCCTAATGCCTAATCTGGCTTTCTCTTATGCAATTTAAGCAAATTACTTCTTGTTCTGTTTCCAAACTGTGATCTACTAGAGCAAGAAGCATTTAATGAAACAATTCACATATTCACAAGATCAGCAAACTTGCCTGAATGCTGCCCTTGTCTCAGGGATTAGGAAAGTAAAGACGAAGAAGAGCTAAGGCTAAAAGAGGATGATCCAAGCAAATAAATCTGAGTAAAGGTGAGGGGGTCTTAGAAAAATATCTGCCCTAGGAACATAACTCCACTTTTGAGTTAAAGAGTGTAAAAGATGGAGAATCCACTATCACCCTAATTACTAGGTGCTAGAGAGCTAATTACTCTCTTTATTTCCAGCCCAATTTCCTCAGCTTTAAACTAAACACTGCATCTCATTATTTCTTCTTATATTAAAGAGCAACATTTAATCTGACAGCAATCCCTTCTTCATGTTCATGTGCATGGACTGGAGCTCAGCCACCTCTTCACTTTAATTGTTCACAGCAAAGAACAGCTTCTGGGCCCCAAATAAATTCTACAGCTGTTTTCCAAAGCCTCTCCAAGTATTCAGTCTTCTATCCAAAGTGACCAGACACACGATTCCAGCAGCAGTCTCCTAAATGACATGTAGTGATAATACCACCTACATATTTTTGAATTAAATCTTTCTCCTAGCAGGCGCTCAGGATAATGTAGATTTACACAGTATGCTGTCTTATTTTAATTCAACTTAGTAGCTACTGCCTATTTCTCAAGCCTTGATTTAAAAAGCTTTTAAACTTAATTACATCCTGATGGCAGAAGAAATCTGTGTGAATTTAGAAACCAGAGCATGAGGTAGAGCTCTGTTAATAATAACAGTCATTTTCATTTGAATTATTTTATGTTTCCTTCAATATATTCCAAATTAGAGTAAAAGTCCCTGGTTTAAGATGAAGGTG
This sequence comes from Scolopax mira, assembly GCA_004320125.1. Taxonomy (NCBI): domain Eukaryota; kingdom Metazoa; phylum Chordata; class Aves; order Charadriiformes; family Scolopacidae; genus Scolopax; species Scolopax mira. The sequence continues at coordinate 41,215 of BJBW01005333.1, read as the reverse complement.
GAAAACTTCAACAATATCTGCTGCATGTGTCAAATCGAGCTCCAGAAACAGCAGAGACTGTTAAAAAGGTGCTCTGAATGTGATGAAGGCGATGAAACAGGCCAAAGGCAAGGGAAAGGCACACAATCCACAGATTAACTGCATGTCACCCAAGCTGCATGACACTGTCTTGCATAATTAAAACACAGCAGCTGGGATAAAATTAATTTCAACTCCCCCTGGAATCAGAGAAGCAGCTAAACACTACCAGGTCAACGTGGGTTTGTTCAGCCTGCAGGCTCTGACAGACAAACTCTGGCAAATACTGTTGCATCACCTTCCTATGCAGTCACCCCCTGAGATCTACTGTGCCCTGTGCAAGAAGTTACCACCTCCATAGCATCTACTATGCCCTAGTCAAGAAGTTACCACCTCCATAATATCTATGAACATACCTGAACCTGAACATACATAAGTCTATGGGACCCAATGAGACGCATCCCAGAGTCCTGAGGGAACTGGCTGATGTAGCTGCCAAGCCACTCTCCATGATTTTTGAAAAGTCATGGCAGTCAGGTGAAGTCCCTGGTGACTGGAAAAAGGGAAACACTGCACCCATATTTAAAAAGGGTAGAAAGGAGGACCCTGGGAACTACCGACTTGTCAGCCTCACCTCTGTGCCTGGGAAGAAACAGACCCTCCTAAAAGAGACCCTCCTAGAAGCTATGCTAATGCACATGGAGGACAGGGAGGTGATTCAAGACAGCTCGCATAGCTTCACCAAAGGCATTCCTACCTACCTGTGGCCTTCTGTGATGGAGTGACTACATCAGTGGTCAAGTGAAGAACTACTTATGTACCTGGACTTCTGCAAGGCCCTTGACATCATCCCTCACAATATCCTTCTCTCTAAATTGGAGAGATATGGACTTGATGGGTAGATTGATTGGTGAATGAGAAATTGGTTGGATGGTCACATCCAGAGGGCAGTGGTCAATGGCTCAATGTCCAGATGGAGATCAGTGATAAGTAGTGTCTCTCAGGGGTCTGTAGTGGGACCAGTTCTGTTCAATATCTTCATCAATGACATGGACAGGGGGATCAAGTGCAACTTCAGCAAGTTTGCTGATGACACGAAGCTGAGTGTCACAGTTGACATGCCCGAGGGACAGGATGCCATCCAGAGGGACCTAGACAAGCTGGATAAGTAGGCCCATGTAAACCTCATGAGGTTCAATGAGACCAAGTGCAGGGTCCTGCACATGGGTTGGGGCAACTCCCAGTATCAATACAGGCTGGGGGATGAAGGGATTGAGAGCAGCTCTGCCCAGAAGGACTTGGAGGTATTGGTGGACAAAAAGCTGGTCAGGAGCCAGCAATGTGTGCTGGCAGCCCAGAAGGTCAACCATGTTTTGGGTTGCATCCAAAGAAGCATGGCCAGCAGGTCAAGGGAGGTGATTCTGCCCCTCTACTCCGCTGTGGTGAGACCCCACCTGGAGTACTGTGTCCAGCTCTGAGGTCCCCAGCACAGGACCTGTCCAGAGCAGGGCCACAAATATGATCAAAGGGTTGGAGCACCTCTCCTATGAGGATAGACTGAGCGAGTTGAGATTTTTCAGCCTGGAAAAGAGAAGGCTCTGGTGAAACCTTACTGCAGCCTTTCAGTGCTTAAAGGGGGCTACAGGAAAAATGGCGACAAACTTTTTAGCAGGGCCTGTTGGGATAAGAGAAGGAGTAATGGTTTTAATCTATAAGAGGAAAGATTTAGACTAGATTTAAGGAATATTTTTTTTAATGCTGAGGGTGGTGAAACACTGGAACAGTTTCCCCAGAGAGGTGGTAGATGCCCCATCCATAGAAACATTCAATGTCAGGTTGGATGAGGCTCTGAGCAACTCGATCTAGTTGAAGATGTCCCTGCTCATTAGAGGTGAGGTTGGACTAGATGACCTTTAAAGGTCTCTTCCAACCCAAACTATTCTGTGATTCTACTGTATGCTGGGCAGGTTGTTACCACCTCCATAACACCTACCATGCCGTAGGCAAGAGGTTACCATCTCCATAACATCTACGATGTTGCAGGCAGAAGGTTGGAAGCTTTCTAGAGGTGAACACTTGCCCTCTCCTCAGATCCACCAGTCCATAATCCAGGATCCTAATTCCAATCCGCAGGAGAAGCATATTCCTGTTGGATGCCTAGACAAGGAACTAGCAACTGCAAAGCTCTTGGAGACAGAGACCCTGAGGCTACAAACGTACTTACTACAACCCAGCAGGCACAGGGTAGGTTCTCATACCACCTGCCTGGAAATCTGCCTTTATGTTTCTTTTGCCTTCACCAGTGTGTATTCAGCATGTCAACTTTACTTGCCAATAACACACTGACAGTCTGTGGAGCAGCCAGGAGCTAAACATATTTCTTCCCACCCCCTGTGTGATGCCACAACTGCAGTAGCAGGTGTTGCCACCTCAAAAAGGTTCCTTTATTCAGCCACTTTGTATTGTAATTTGTAATGAAATGCAAATAGAAAACCTCTGGTTACCTTTAAGGCAAACGGTATCAGTGAATTATGTACAGATTAAAGGAATGCTAGCTCCTGCAGCTACCCCAAAGGGACTGCCCCAAATACTCTGGGAGGGTGAGCAGGCTTTAGACCAACTAACAAAGGAGCAGTTAAACTCAATGTAATCCTCTTCTTGCTGCTATGTGTTTCCACCAGAGGCAATGGAGTTTTTAAAATGTTCCCAAATAGGAAGTCAGAATGGTTTAATGGTCAGGAACAAAACAGCAATGCCTTCAGCACTTATATATAGTGCCTTAAATCTTCCAGACTCTAAGTAACCATTAGTTAGCTTAACAGGGGGTCTGCCATGCTGAAAACCCTGATAAAAAACATTCAAATATCACTAAGGTCAATTTACCCTTCATCTTTCCAAGCCAGCAAACTGGACTTAAATTACTTGCATGTATTTGAAAAATGATTCTATGAAAAGATCTTTCCTGCCCATCTCAAAATCACCTTGGATCCATGCACCCAGCAGGCTCCTGTGCATTTTCCCCCCAGGCCAGCCCTGGGGAGGGTGTAAGTGAGAAATGCAGCACCAAAGGAGAACAGACCTGCCCAAACTCTGCCTCTGCCAGCACATGAACCTTCTCCCAAGCCTGCACAGTGAATATCCTTGCCCTCACTGATGGTCTGCTTGCTCAGATGGTGAAGATTATGTTACTTTTATTCCGCATAAAACATTCTGTCTCTTTGTTGGTAACAGGGCTAGAGATTTTGGGGCCAAGAAGGCTTGTTTTGACAGTCTTGCCTGATCTGCCATACCACACAGACTTTCAGTCAGTCATTTTGACTGAAGGTCTTAAGGAATTAAAAAAAAAATTGAGATTCAGAGACCTCCAATAATGGAGTACTGTCATCACTCTTAGTTATAAGCTGAGCATTATTCCCACTTTGAATTTGTGTAACTCCAGCTTCCACCTACTAGATGTTGTTCTGTACTTGTCATGTCAGCTTGAAGAGCAATTTCTTCCTGGGATTTCTCTTCCCATCAGAATATCTCGTTTCACTGTCAGGCTTATGGAAGCATTGGTCTTGGGGGTTTTGCACAGATAGCACCTCTTGGGTCTCATGGTATGACAGGCTTTTTCCAGCTCTCAAATAAAACCCGTGGTTCTTTGTAGCTCTAAATCCTGGAAGGTCTGCCTCCAGCCAGATCAGTCAGTTCTGAGACCACTGTTCAAATGCGAAGTTACCAAGCCTTGCACTGCTGTACTGCTGAGCACATCTCAAAAGCCTCCTCTCATTTCTTCAGGGAGAAATAAGATGTACCCACATCACATCTTTGTACCATAGTCCCAAGTCAGTGAATAGTCAGCTTTTCATCTGATGTTTCTGTTAAGTCCTACCATGATCAAAGCCACCTGCTAGTTGAGTTTAGTGTTGCTCCTAGTTACATGTTAAATGCTCTGCTCTAAGAACATCTATGGCTGTGATCTCCTTTGCTTGTTTGTTTGGCTCCGTATTGTATAACTACACATTTTCTCTCTAAGAGGGACAGTGCAAGGGGAACAGGAAGACCAGCCACACCGTACCTAGAAGAGATTCAGGACTTGGATGGAGAAAGCCCTAACCACGAGCCACTGCGAGCCTCAGAGCAGAGAAATGTTGACCATGCCTCACCTCCTCTTCCAGCTTGATGACCTTGGCTTGTGCATTGTTTAGGGCCTGGTCAAGGATTTCGATGTGCCTCCGCTGGTCCTCATTGGCAGAGCGCACAGCCGCCAGCTCCATCTCCAACTTCTCCTTCTCCTTCAAGTGCTCTTTGTCTGGAAGAAAGACAAGAACAAGAGCCACTCTAGAAGGACAGCTCACAGGCCCTGGGCCATGCCCAGAGGTAAGGTGCAACAACCCTAGAAAAGCAAAAATTACGTGAAGCAGCAGTGAGTGGGGCCATTACAACACAGTGCTGAGACACAGCGGGCAAGGAGCTTGTACTGCCAAGGCTCAGCTCCTCAATGCCCAGCCTCACATGAGCACCAGCAGCAGAAACGAGTAGCAGCCTGGGCTGCAGAGCTTGTGGACTGAGCACTGCTTCACAATTGTCCATTGGGCTAAACTACTAGCACGTTCCCCAGCAAAATTTTGGCTTGCACCAACAATTTGTTCCCCACGCAACACCCAGGCTCTGCTTGAGGAGAGCCTAAGTCAAAGAGGATGCTGCTGTCCTCCTCTAAGGGATAAGAAACCTCAGACATATGGATGCTGGCTGTGCCATGCCCAGTCCGCTTTATTTGCAAGGACGGAGATCATGAGATATGAGATATGTGAAGAAGCCAAATAATACACATCCTTGCTGGACAGCTTGGAAACAGAAAGAGGGAAAAGCAATAATGAAGAATAAGACAGGAGGCATCTGAACAAGCTTTTTCTGGCCATACAGAGAAAGGGGGGCTGTGGGAGGCATTCCAACTCTGCAGAGCCCCTGTGAGACTTTCCAGTCCTCTCCTAAGGGGCCAGTGATCAGTGCTTTTCCCTTATGAAGAACCTTAAAGCATCAGGAGTGCTAACTAACTAAACTAAAACATGTAGATAACTCTCTAGCAACTTCTGTGCTGGAAAACCATCCCTTTTTTGGGGTAAGATTTAAAACAACATTCAAAAAATCACAACTGGCTAAATTCAGTCAGCTTTGCTGACATCTTTTTCTTAGGCAACAAACTGCAGGCCCAGCACTGACTTCATTGGCAAAGCTGCCTCAGGAAAGGCTTGGCTCCATCTACCTCTGCCCTGACACTGCTGAGAAGCCATTTCAGGGAATACCAGCACCAGGGACCAGCGTGTCCCTGACATTGGACTGCAAAGAGTTAATGATTGGAGGAAGCAGGGGAGGAAATCTGAGATTTTAAAATCTGGCCTTTTTCTGAATGACACCAAAAACAGAGCAATTGGCAAGCCTCCAGGAAGGAAAATTTCCTCCAAAAATTAATTTGGCATCAATTAAATGTTGTTTTAATTTTTGACTTTTTAAACACAGCATTACAAAATTTGTTACTTTTTAACTGAAGTGAAAAGTTACTCCAAAATAATCAAAATGTGGAAAATCTGCCCCTATTATCCAGCCTGTCCCACCCAGGTATGACCAGTCAAGCTGGAAGCCCCATCACCATCCACCTTTACCCAAGGAGGCTCAGGAAACTTCATGTGGTTAAAGCCAGCTTGTTTCAGATCTGAGCTACCCCCAGAAGAGCCTTATTATTCCTTAATTACAGATGGGATGAGAGCAGGCTTAATTTACACACTACCAGTAGATGCCTGCAGCTGGGTGAGATGTATAGGAGCTGAATGGCTGAGGTGAGCCCAAACCCACCCATCTGTTTTCCCATTTATCCTAAAAGGGGGAATTCAGCACCTCACACAAACATTCCCTTGGGACCTTCACTTTCAACTTTCATCCAAGGAACTTGAAGCACTCAGCCTGCTCTACTGTGTCACCCTAAAACGAGGACACAAAATGACCACTGAACCCACTAGAAAGCTGAGAAGAAAAATTTACTTCACAGCTCTCAACATTTCTCCACATCAGCTTTTCCCAGCAAAATGCCGAAGGCACATTTTATAAGTACTTTCCTATATTGCGTTAATTTTTAGCAAAGAAGGTCTTTGTTGAACATATCTTAAATTCTCTTTAAATACATACAGATACCCTTTAAGTCTAAAATATTGTTTTACTCTGTACCTTCTGCCCAGGCATGTCCTTTTTACCTAATATACTCCATTGAATAACTATTTCTATTTTCTGGTGGGTCACTGCTACATCCCATTACTGAAGAGTCCCCAAAAGGTTTCTCTGCTGTACCTCAACAGACTGAGGACATTGCATCGATACTCAGTGGCTGGACAGAAGAAAGGAGCGTTAAGCCAAAAGCCTGCATTGGTGCTTCACAAACAGGCTTTTTGAGATGTCAAGCTGGGTATGTACACCAAGAGTAGACCAGTCTTGACCCTGCTTTAAAGCAGGAACATTAGACAGAAAGATACACTCAATCACTGCCACCCCTTCACTATACTCAGATGTGACTGACAGCTTTTCACATGGATTTATGCTTAACAGAGGTTTTTGATCTGATCAGTCTTGAAAGAAAAACAAAATATGTTTTTAACGTACCGTTTACCTCTGTTAGTTGAATGTGTGCCTTCAAACCCACTCATAAATAACACTACATTATAGATTGCCCAAGTCCTGCAGGCTTCACAAGAAGGTGCTGCACTAACCCCTGCATCCTGGCCAAACACCAACATAGCTCTTTGCAATCTTCTCCTGCAGCTTCGCTCACAAATGGCAGATTCCCTACAGCTCTCTGGAGTTTGGACCACACCAGCACCAAGAAAAGGCTGAAAAGCTGCAGAAGGTCATGCTTGAGGTCCCTGAGTCCGTTTTCTCACATGGTGATTAACAAGGGCTCTGCACTGCCATAAATAATCATAGTCAATTGTAACATAATAAATGGTTCAGCACATGGTTTCTTGTGGTCACCAACCTAAGCAGGGATGCAGAAAGGTTCAATGTTCTGTTATCAGAGGAGGTCACTGAATGTCCATTGAAACTTGTGATGTTTTTTCTTACTCTACAGAGTATCCCAGGCATCTTAACCACAGTCTGATTTACAGTTAGGACATTTCCATTTGCATGTCATAAAGTATGAGTCAGAGGAGAATTTGACCTTCACGTGTTGAAAACTGAAATCAGATTTCCCACTCCCCTTCAGAGGGCAGGGGGGAGTCACAGAGAACAGATGCATTTTTCTGTATGACGCCAGTTCTTCAGGATGCTGCTCCCTGCACAGGTGGCCCTTGGCTGTGAAATGAGAGGGCAAGGAGCTCCCTTTCACTGAAACTTGCCCCTTGCCTCTGAAATTTCTGCCTCTGCCCTGATTATTTCTTAATACCTCCATACACCTTTATTGGTCACTACTTCATGTCTTTCCTTAAAAAAAACTTTTTCCACTGACAAAACATCACATAATTATCACAAAACTAACAGGCTGTGAGTTCTCTCCTACACCCAATACAACAGGAGCATTTTTCTCAGGCACAAATGCCTAGCACTTAATACTTCAAGGCATGCAGACTGGCTTTGCCTATTATTATTGCAAAGAATAAGAGTTTTTGTCACCTCTGGTCTCCACCTCAGAGCGCATGACCACTCTGCACTGTTCCGCTGTGAGGAAGTGAGAAATGATCCCTGCACATCCTGCCTTACCAAACTTCTTTTTCAGGGAGTTTTTTTCTATGACTGGAGTTTTACCACAGTGTTCATTCTGCGATTGTATTGTTACCATGGATGATTGTTAAAAAATCCTCATGAGAACTTTTAGGAACCTGCTGATGTTGGAGTCTTTTTATATAACTTGGGTCAAGGATGTTAAGGGATCATGTTTTCAGGCTGTTTTCCATGAACAGGGACTGGAATTATGCTTTTGCTTTCCTAATGAAAACAAAGATTTGCATTTACTAATCTGACTTGATAAGCTACTGCCCTTATGAAAGAAACAGGAGTTTCATGACAAAATTGCAACAGCTGATGTGAGCACGTAGGCAGTGTTTTTTCTCTTCTAAAAATGACTTTTTCAGTGTCAGCAGACAAGTGTACACATGGCAGATAAAACAAGCTGCACCCCTTCTCCTCTCAGTTTTCTGCCTGAGTATCCCATCAAAAGATGTGAGGAGGGTACAGACCATGCTTTTAAAACCCCCAAGCTGGCAGTGGGGTACAACCCCAGTCATGGTCTACCCCCAGGGAAGAAGATCAGGGTATAAATGCAGCCAGCAACAGAGGATTTCCAAGCGAAACCTTTTATGGGTTCTCTGATGGGTGTTTTAGGCTGATACCCTGATATCGAGGTCATTACTGTGCGTGCCCCAGCAGCCCAAATATGACTGAAGAGGACCTGCTTTGTAGGTGCCTGTTTTTCTATTCTTGGAAGCACTCTGCATTGCATTGGTAACATTTAGCTCTCTGGCCTGGCCAGGAGACACTTAAAGCATCCAGCCCGTCTTATGTGATAGGATCCGAAAAGCTATATTTGTTCGTAAGCTGTGAATTGATAGCAGTAATATGCTGAGCACACAGCACAAAGTTTTATTGCTAGATATTTATCAGAAGAAGCACCGAGCATGTTTATGCACTCGAAAATGACTCAATTTGAGTGCATTCTGGGGATTTACCCCCCCCTTGCAGTTACCAGTATATGGGAACACTGCCAGGCTGTCTGTGTGAAGACAGCAGACCCCAGTCTGCAATTTGTACTGTGCAACTTACCCTGTTTGAACTCCTCCCAAGGATGACAAGAGTCAGACAGCAACGCTATTTTCTTAACAGGTCATCCCCTCGGATTCACAGCAGTATCTACATGCCCTTGCGGCATCTGCTAACGTGGTAAACTAACACAGTCATGGAAAAGATCATTAGATTGCCCCAAATTATCAGCAAGATTGCTGTGCTGGTATTGCCATTGCTGGTGGGAGCTAGGAAAAGGCTCTCCTGCATTAGGAGCAGCAGGTGGATGTTGCAGGGCTGGCAGTGAGGCACATGGGGTGGTATCAAACACCGCACTGCCCATGGAGGTGGCCAGCTCTCCACCTAAGGATTTGCAGCTGCAGCTCATCTTCCAAGGAACCTCTTGATGCAGTAAAACAGAAGAGTCAGTTGTATACAGCACCATCAATGGGATTTAAGCCTGCAAGGTACTGCATAGCTCACAGGTGGTCAAGGCCTTGTGGAAGCGTGCTGAAGATGGTCAGGATACACGAGAAGCCATGCAGCATCTAGCTGCTCGGGTTTTGGTTTGGTTGGTCACATGGAGCCACCAGCACAAGGCAGGGAAATGCTGCAGATTGTGCTCAGTCATTACAGGAGCCTAAAACTTGTTGGGAATAGATGTTTTCCATTGCAGTAGAAGTTGTAAAATCTTTGTCTTTTCCATCTTTTTTGAAAGGGAAGGTCTAGCTCTGCTCTCCCTTCTGTTGGTCAGCCCCTGGCGCTCACAACAAATCAACAGAGATTACTCTGGGCTTTTTCCAGCTAAGAGAAGAATATGGCTCCTCTAAAAAGCAAGCACCTCTAGAGATGATCCCCACAAGCAATACTTCACAATTTCAGATACATACTTATCAAAAAAAAAAGCTAAATTGTGTTACCATTAACTCCCACTGCCTGGTTCTGGTGCTTAATAAAAAAAAAAAACCAAAACACAAACAACAGCCTGAACATAAATATTAAGCCTGCAGCTTAAATAAGAGTATGTGATAAATTATCTGAGTAAAGCCAAGCTGTAAGGGCAATAACAATTAATAACAAAGTATTCACCTCCAGTCCAGCACATACATGTGTGCATATATATATACACCTTCAGAACAGATGAGCACAGTACTCACTCTGAGTGACATAAAGGCCCTCTGTTGGCTTATCCTCGTGCCCATCGAAGTCTCTGCTGGCTAGCTGCCTATTGGCTGTCTCCAGTCGTTCTGCAAAAAACAGGAAATACTTTAAGTATAAATATATGTATATGAAATTGTAGGCCAACCAAGAAAATAAGATGCATGCCAGCAGAGCAGTATAAATAGACTCTCTGAAGGGGGACATTAAAATGGAGGCTGACACATACATAAAAGATGAGACCTTTGACCTCTTCCATGAAGCTGTCTTGTTCAGATTTACAGAAACTGGGGGAAAAGCCTCTGCCATCCCCAGATGACGTGCCTGAGCACTTCATCTCTCATGCTGTTGAAAATGCACAAGGCATTTCCAATCTGAATTACCCAGCTTTGCAAGGGGATGGGTGCCTTGCCTCAGTGCTGTGTGGCCCCTGGTGCAGCAAGACACACTAGGAGATGGCAGCCCCCAGCCTGATGGCACCAATTCTTGGGGATGCTCTGGCAAAGGAGCAGTTTTCTGCAGCAGGGGACAAATTCCCCTGGGAAGAATATGCCTTTAGGTACACCCATCCTCCAGAAAGACCATCCAGTCCTCTCACACTATTGTAAAAAGCATGAGCCAGCTCGCAGAAGGCATCTTGCTGCCCAAAGACATATCAAAGTACTCCCATCAGGCACGTGGACAGGTAATAGCTCAAAGTCACAGTCAAAGGCACTGTCTGAAGCTGATTTTCATATTTTGCTAGAAGGTTTCTTTGGAACTGGGGGGGCATGACAAGAGTTTTATCTTATGACAATGAGCAGGACCTTATTTCTCAAGAAGGTTATCTACTACATGTGTGAACCCACTCCTTTAAAGCCTACCTTTCTGTGAGAAGAGGAACACCATGTCAACTGGGGGAAAAAAATCCCACACAAGCAAGCATAACATACCACGGAGATCTCTGTTGAAGTCATGAAGCCTCCTAATTTCTCCTTCAAGTTTGTTTCTCATTGCTTTGTCCAGAGACTCCCTTTTAGTGGTGGTCTTGACCAGGCCCTCATAAGCTTCTGAAATCCTCTGAATCTCTATTTCAAACTGAAAGGAGAAAGAGCTCCTATTAAAGCCTGGCAAAATGCATCCCATCCCAGTGCATTTCAATGGGGTTGCAGGGGTTAGGGGGGCGATGCCCGTGCAGAGTAGCACACCAGCCACCAGCTCTGCAATGACCAATCTCCCTGGTAGAAGATGGTGCAAAGCCCCAGTGGTGCTGGAAGCTTCTGCAGTGGGGAGCAATTGCTGGACACCTGCAAATGCCCCATGGAGCAGCTCACTGTACCACAATATCCTGCAACAACCCACAGGCAGCTCCCAAATCAGCTCAGGATCGGCTGGGCTTGACGTAAATGCTTGGTTGCCTTCACTCTATGACTGAGATGACTGCTTTAACACCATCCAGGAGGAGAAGCAAAGGAAACAGCATATTTGTGTGGACTGTATTCTTTCCTATAAAGCATTTTAGGAGGCAAGATTTATTATTCTGCCAATCCTTAACCCAAAATCTAGCTCTAAGCTCTGCATGCAACCAGAAATGCTTTAGGCTTGGCTCTGACCTCATGTCAGTCTTAAACTAGTGTGGTTCACTCCCTTGCATCTTTGACCAAAAACTGCTCTAAACTAAAAGAAACTATAACAGACCAAACCAATTGTTTTGGGTTTTCAGTCTTTTTAACTTCATCTCCTTGAAATCTGGTGAACTGCAGAGGAAGCTCTTAGTGGTGAAATTGCATCTTAAGACCTGAACTGAAAACACTGACAGGAAAATAGTCTCAGGCAGATTTTGCTGTTCTGGTCAATCTCATCCAGCTCTTTTAATAAGCTAATGTCTTGTTAAGTGCTTTGCTGAAATCATTGCTACAGGAATGATGAACACTGATGTGGAAATCTGCTCCTGCATGCCTACCCTTGTGTTTGTAGAGAAAAGCTTGATAATGTGCACACAGGCTGGAAAACCAAGAGATATTTATAGCCACCCACATACCTTTCTAAATCTGGCATATTTTAGCCTCTTGAATCATGGGTGGGGTGGATTCATGATTTGTGAAGCCAGGGTGTGAGCCCACCTCCACCTGATGTGGACGTAGGTCCCCCTCCAGGGCTTATTAAGCTTTAGGTGTAATTTTCCAGTTGTAGCACTTGGAGAATACAAGCTCCAGCTATGCTGGTGCTGTCACCCTGCTGCCTGCATAAGAATCTTCAGCCAGGCTCCTGAAGCCTGGAGCTGTGCTTCCCATGATCCCAGGACCCCTCTGTCCAGATATGGCCCATGGGGAAAAAACACCTCCAAAACAGACACCAAGGAAAGCCCAGCAAATGGGGAAACCCAGTTACATTCCCCTATTTCTGCTTTCAGCTTGCTCAGGCACAAAACCTGAAACAAGTGGTGATGTGCAAAGCCCACGGTGTGGCCTCCATGACACCAGCAGCTTTGGATTAGTACCTTGCTGGGTATCACACCAGTGGTGATTTAACAGCTCGCAGGCATTTCACACTCATACAAACCATTCCCTTTCATGCATGGTATTAAAAGGTACCATATGTAGATTAATTCTCAGCTGACAATTCTCCATAGTTCCTAGAAGAGGGTGACCTGTTGAACTGGCTGTGACACTCCTTGGGTGAACAACAAGCTTAGGCAGATTATTCTGACTTTCCACTTCGTTTTTTTCAAAGCAGGAGCTCCAGGAAGCCCCGTTACACTTTCCCCAACTAAACCTAGAAAAGCAGGTCCTTTTTCCCCACTCTGCTGATACACAGCCAGACATCCAGTGTGTTGCCTCCTTGAGGACAGCACACTTGGAAGAACACTGCATAAATCCAAACCTGTTTGAAATTCAGGCTGAACCTTACTGTGGTTCAAAAAAACCCTTACTGGTTCAAAAAAAAGTCACTGAGCCTTAGTTTTCCTCATATGCAAGGCAACACAAGCCTGTACAAAGCCACATCAAAAAGTCTGAACTTTTTTGAGAAAATGTTTTATGTGAAATTTCCAGAATCCAATGGCATGTCGGTTACTTACTCCAATAACAGCATGGTTTCAGCTACTTGATTCTGTTACAGCATTTTCTTTAGATCAGTGTGACCTCTGCTGAAAAGTAAAATTACTGAAAAGAAAATTAGTTCTGTTTTATCTCAAACCAGGACGTTAAACATAGTTAGAGGCTATATTCAAGCTACTTCATATTGCTCTCCTTGACCACTTAAGCAGATTGACCTTCTCCCTCCCTGAAAGGAAAGTTTGGCTTAGCAGAAGTAATTTTTAAAGCACCTCCTGAATTCTTAACAACAATCATGTTGTTAAGACCACTGTGTTCACCAGACACTGTTCAGTAGGGTGCCCTAACCCCACTGGTTCCTGCACGTCCCCTCTCCCGGGTGAGCAGGTATCTGCAGGAGAAGATGCCTGCTCCAGAGAGCTCCTACCACAGTGAAGCAGATTTGCCAACATGGCAAAGGGGCTTCCACAGCCCAAGGCTTCTGGTTAGCACAAGGGCTCAGTTCTGCCCGTTATCTGCCATTATTTCCCATAACACATCACCATACAAATCTCCTGAGACCTGGAAGCAAAGACTTGCTTCAGGGAAAGAAAGAACCTCCATGATTCTGTTCAGAACACTGAACAAAATCAAAGCAGAGCAGAAGAACAGCCGTAAATTGTGTTGGCGTTTCTCAGCAGCTCTGGGATTTCCTTCCCTTTCTTCTATAGAGGGGAAAAAACCAGCCTCTTCTCTGCCCGGTAGCTCATGGAGCCAACCCACGCAAACAACCCACACACATGGAAGAGCCAGCCCAGCCTGGCAATTAAACTTCAGCAAGGTGACACCACCCAACAAAAAACAACAGGAAAGAAAAAAAAAAAACCAAACCAAAAAGGAAAAAGTAATGCCTTGCTTTTGCAAAAGAAGCTCAAAATAAAATGTGTACAACGCCTTTTCCTCCCCAACTCTTTAGGTAAAAAAACCAGACAATTCGTCAAACAGCACAGGGATTAATCACCACCTTATACCTCTCTGTAAAAAGTCTGCTCACATACGACTGAGAATTTGACAACCCTCAGGGCTGATCTGTTCATACAAACACCCAGGGAGCCTTCCACATCAAGCTGATTTTCTCTAATTTCTTCTCTTATTCTGTAATGAATAAAAATGATGGGAGGGTGGCTCTTCCTAGAATAAACTTGTTACACACAGAAAAACCAGAAGTACTCCTCATGACCTTGCCACTTTCAATAAGAGAGAAGAGTTTTCACACCCAAAGTATGTAATTTAACTCACTGTCACATTTTCAGAGGTGATGTGCAGCTGAAACTGTGGGAACAGAGAAGGGCCTGACCTGTCCTTGTGTTCAAACACAGAAACAACAGCATGGGAGGGATACTGTGTATTAAGGTTTTGGTTCAGGCCATTTTCCTGAAGAAAGAATGCACTTGAGCATGTGTTTTCACTTTAATACTCGGTTTACATTCCCCCAAAGTCAATGGGACTCAAGTCCACACTCTTTTGACTGAAGTGAGACTTCAGCCCATGCTTAAATACCTTTCTGTTGGTGTCTGATGCAATCGACTTGTGGGGCATCCAACATAAAGAGAGCGGCTTTTCCAAGAGCGCAAAAGGAAATCGGAATATTTTTAGGGCATTGCACTCAAATACCTTTTACTGAACAATCAGCTTTTTTAAAATTAATAGATGGAATATCGCTTTTTGCCCACGAAGGCCACAGGGAAGTCAGTGTTAACATCTTTGCAGATGTATTCACAAATAGTTAAGGTTGCTGCAACAATTTCTCAACTACGTTTAGGAATAAACTCAACTCATCAGGTTGCAGAGGAGGAGGCTGAAAAGACAACAGCAGCTACAAAACAACAGATCTTTTCCTAACCTCTTTGAGCAGGTTTTTTCACAAAGCTGAGGCTAGGAAATGGTCTTTCAGAGCTGTCTCTTCTTCTGTGAAGAGTGGCTCCAAGAACCCTGATCCCACACAGCACAGAAAAAATTTGACCTCCTGTTTAGACTACTAACTTCAGAGAGAAAAGATCTGCAGCCTAAGCCCGTTTATGTTTAAGCTGTGGGAAGATATAAATGAAATATCAGTGTAGGATCCTAAATATCTCCCTTGGGGCTCAAAGCCAGCAGATGTGGGGAGCATCTCTGCATTGCCTCCAGTGAGCTCTCAATTTTAAGCAACTTCTACTTCGTTTGATTTTACTCTTCATCTTGTCACCCCAGGCAGTGCACAAGACATGGCCCTTCTCTGCTGAAAATGCCAGCTTGCATACAGGAAAGAGGGTGACGGATGTCTTTGCAACAGGGTTTTTGAGCAAAATCTTTACCAAATGGTTCTTTCAGGTAAGGAGGCAGTGCTTTTTCAACCAGCATGATCAAAGGTGGGTGTCTACCACCAACTCTTAGAAACCCATACCTCAGTCACTGAAAGCCTCTGATACAACCAGGTTAACGCATTTCCAAATAAAAGGCAACCTCATTGATGGCTGTTATACTTTCAAAGAGCATGGAGCACCATGCAAGCATATTGTGGTGGACAAGACCACTCAGGACATACGTGGCCATACTCTTCAAATGCTTCTCCCCTACAACTCTACCACCTATGGAGATAGTGTAGGACTCAGCTGTACCAGGAACAGTCTCTGCCCATGGGAAAAACTTCAGGGAAAGCTCTGGTGAGGCCAGCACGGAAGGATGGAAGGGGAGAATCCTCAAGTGAGGGACATGTGGTGAGCTGCCCTATCTTGCCCTAGAGGAAGGGGAATCTGTGCGCCTTGGGGAACAAGAATACACTTCCGGGAGACCACTATGGAGAGACAGTGGTTAGAGATGGCCACTGGTGCAACCCCATTGCAGTGACACGACTATGAAGAACAGCTCGGAGGACCCAAATGCAGAAGCAGCAAGACGGTTGCACTGCCCGGGCCCCATCCCACCCTTCCACATACCTTCTGCAGCTTGTCTGCTTTCTCATAGTACCCTTCTAGCTCCTGCCGCAGCACGTGGTTCTCCTCGGATAGCATCTCCACCATCTGCTGGGCACGCTCCACTATGGCGAAGGCATCGGGCGTCAGCTGCTGGCCCAGTGGCATCGGCGCCTGGGCGGTGTTGGGCAGCGGTGGCAAGGCAGCAGGGATCAGAGGGCCAGTGGCGGTGGTGGCCTGAGAGGACATGGGGCTGTGCTGCTGGGCCGGCGGCGGCGGGAAGGGCGGCTGGCATTGTCGGCTGCGGGGAAGCACACGGGAGGAGGCGTTAGAGCCGCGCGCCCTCGAAACGCGTGCAAGAGCTTTTGCCTAATGACTGCAGGGTTTATTAATAGGGTTACAACTGTATGGTCACGATTCCGGTCCTTAGTTACTCCTAAATACCAACAATCACAGCAGGGACTGGGTAAATTGTCTCCTGTCCCGCTCTTGACAGTGATGTATACATCTGGCGTGAAGGGATAAAGGAAGCATTGACTCGAAAACGGCGTTTTTGCCTAGGTGTGCAGCTAATATTTCAGCAGCCAGCCAGCCTCTCCCTGCCCCCCCTTGCCACAAACCCCACTGCTGAGAAGCGGGAGCCAGCGGGCTCGAAGGAAACACAAGGGATGCATTACTCACCCTTCGAACACCGCTCCCTGCCTGGAGCGAGAAGGGCTGAGTGGCCGAATTGGGAAGGCGAAAGGAAGTGATGTGAGCAAAGCAGCGTCCCCGAGCGGCTTCAGCGAGCGGCGAAGGGAAGGGAAGGGAAGGGCTGCTGCGGAGCTGCTGGAGGCACAGCCACGAGAGCCACCTTCCAGCACGAGACCTCATTGTGTCACTCCCCGACTAACGGCATCCGTCACCCACCAGGCTCGTATCGGGTGCAATGGCTGGAGGAGAACCTCCGGAGGATGTCAGTAGTGAGGGCAACCCTGTGGCAAGTGGCCAAGCAGGACCAGAGTTCCTCACTTCTATCCTGCATTTCAGCCCTGTGAGCTTGACAAGTGAAACTGCCCCTGTTTCAAAAGAGGAAAAATCAGGCAAGGAGCAGCTCAAAGCTTGTCTGCATGGGACCCATCTCCATCCCTCCGTCCACCACACAGGCAGCCTCGGAGCCTTGGCCGAGGTGATGAGCCCCACGCAGAGTCTCACTGTGCAGAGACCGAGCCACTCCTCAGCACAGATGCCAAAGGTATGAAATTTATACACCGCGCTTGTCTAAAAGCCTCAACCTGGACCATGCAGCACAGCTCTGTCAGAGCCCAGTTTGGCTGGAAAATAAGCTGGCTGCTGGACCTTGCCTGAAGTCTGCAATCAAGCACCTTCTGAAAGACGTATTTTAGCTTAACCATGAGCTATTATGCTTGCTGTAGCTATAGTTGCCTTTATTTCTGTAGCCTACATAAGGCAGGAAACCTAAAGAACAGATATACTTACACCATTTGGCCTCAAAAACGAATGAATGCTAGGTTTTAGACAAACTATTTTGTGTTATATAAATACATGATAAATATGATTACCGTTGCCTTCAGAACCTACACAGCTTTTCAAAGCAGGGTTTTCAAATGCACTCACTATTGGCCTAATTCTGCTGATAAGAACCCGTCACTGCTTCAACTGCAGCAGAACAAGATGAAAAGTGAATGCAATTTTAAAACCCTGCCCTAAAATTGAACAGTGCTGCTTTAACAATCTTGACCCCACCAAGCCACATGACAGCGAGGAAAGCCAGCAATTCAGATGTACCTTCTGTGCAAACGAGGGGAAAGCAAACGGGGCTCTGCAGACCCCAAGACACAGCACACACAGCCCCATGCTCCCATCCTGGCTCTCGCGCTTGGCCCGATGCACCCACCCTGGCACAGAAAGGTATTGAAACAGCTTTTACCTGCACAGCATAGGCTGTGTCTCCCCTGGTAAATTAAACATCCAGGGGGCCATTCCCCAAGGGCAGCTCCCAGGAGGGTTTGGTGTCAGTCCCAGGTATGCTACTTCTCTGGCAATGGTGCAACCTAATGACTTAGGAGCTAAACATCTACTGAAAGTGGATAAAAATTCCCAAAGGAGAGTAAGGCAGTGAGGTGCTGTATGTATGTATGGCCACCTACACATGGCCAACAAAACATTCAGTAATTCACAGAATCATAGACTGGTTTAGGTCGGAAGTGATCTGTAAAGATCATCTAGTCCAACCTCCTTGCCAGGGGAAGAGGCATTTTTGTCTAGATCAGGTTGCTCAAAGATCCACCCAACCTGACATTGAACACTTCCCCTGACTGGCCATCCAGAACTTCTCTGGGCAACCTGTTCCAGTGTTTCACCACTCTCAAACCCCAACCCTCTTAACCTATCTTTATAGGAGAGTAGAGGGGCAGAATCACCTCCCTTGCCCTGCTGGCACGCTTCTTTTGATGCAGCCAAGGATACAGTAGGCCTTCCGAACTGCAAGCACACATTGCCAGCTCAGGCCCAATATTTTGTCCACTGGTATCCCCAAAACCTTCTCAGCAGAGCTGCTCTCAACCACTTCATCTCCTTCTGTGTACTGGAGACTGCCCCAGCTCAGGACAGATACAGGACTTTGTACTTGATCTTGTTGAACTTCATGAGGTTTGTATGGCCCCACCTCCCAAGCCTGTCCAGGTTCCTCTGGATGGCATCCCTTCCCTCTAGCAAATCAATTGCACCACTCAGCTTGGTGTGGTCTGCAAACTTGCTGAGGGTGCACTCGATCCCACTGCCTATATCATTGATGGAGATATTACATAGCATTGGTCCCAGTATGGACCCTTGAAGGATACCACTCATCACTTGTTTTCATACAGACATTGAGCAATTGAGAGTAAGTCTTTGGATGTAGCCATCCAGCCAAAATTCCTTATCCATCTAACAAACCGTATTTCTCCAATTTAGATGTAAGAATGTTGTGGAGGATCATATCAAAGGCCTTAGAGAGATGCAGGCAGATGACACCAATAGCTCTTCCCTTGTCCACTGATGCAGTCACTCCACTGTAGAAGGCCACTAGATTAGTCAGGCATGATTTGCCTTTGGTGAAGCCATGTTGGTTGCCTCTAATCACCTCCCCATCTTCTATATAGAACTCCATGACCTTTAAGGTCCCTCTCAACCCGAACCATTCTATGATATGTTCTGACATATCTTCCAGGAGGATCTGTTCCATGATCTTACTGTTTCTTAAGAAATATTGCAAAGTTTTATCTGCCATTGCTGGTGAGAGCTCTGTCCGTGCTGGCCCTGCAGCCACCACAGACGCATTGCAACCACATAGAGAAGCAGGAGAAATGAAACCACAGCAGTTTTCCTGCGTAAAAATACCCTTCATCAAACGCCATGTTAGCTGGAGCCAAAAACCATCCCTAGAGAGGATGAAACCATCCTCCCTACTAGAGGAGAGGATGCTACCACAGCTCTTTCTCCTGTACTCCTGCAGTGATTTGTAGTGGTGCTCAACACTGCCTTAGCAGGAAAGAGGGGCATCACAGCACAGGGGGTGTATCATTTTCCTTTGGGGTGTTATGTTGCTTGCTCTCTTGCATCATCTTGCATATCTCATCAGAAAGGAAAGCAGCAAGTGTCCTCACCCCCAAGCCGATTTTCTGGCTGGTGTATCTGCACCGTGGCCTTTGGACAGTCGTGAGAAAACCTTGGGACTGAAAAAGGAAGAACATCACAACTTCCCCTGAAATCCCCTCAAAGCAGTGGAGCCAAGGTGGCCCCAGAGCCCCCAAACACTTCAGTGTGTTAAGATACTGTTAAGATGGAGTTTACTGACTCTTCAGCCTCACCACTTCTGCCTGCTGGTAGGACCTCACAGCAGGATGCCCTGAGGGGGGGTGTGTGTCACACTCACCTGGGGGGCTCATTTTACCTGCATGAGACCAAAACCATATCTCCCAGCAGTGCCTGGCAATCCAAGGCTGGGTGAACCGTGATCCCAGCCAGCTCTGTGCCAAGCTGCCTGGTCTCAAGAAGGTAAATCACAAGGACAGCCAGCCATGGGCTCAGCTCTCACACCATCCCCACACCTCCCCCTTCCTTCTGGTGCCCCAGCCTGTAAAACTCAGCAAGGGACCCCACACCCACCACAGGACAGAAATACATTTTGCTGGAAAATCTAAACAGTGAAGAACATCATGAGGGAGGGGTGTCACTCGTGACACAGAAGTGTGTACAACCACAGGCAGGCACACAGCGGTGCTGCTCACAGCCAGTCTGCACTTGCATGTTTCACCAGAACAATTAATTCAACTCAGTGTGAGTTTGTTAGTCTTTATCAAAATAAAGACCACAGATGATTTTATGCAGCCCAGCTGCCTGGACAGCTACCACTACAGAGACACAAAATTGCTACAGGTACAGATTTTCTCACTGCTTTATGGGAATAGCTTAGAGCAATATAATTAAATTGATCTCTGAATCTAAATCAGTGGAGATACAGCAATTTTTCTTTTTCATAATGAAGTGCTACAATCTTTGGTCATAGATATACCCTTTAAACACTTGCAGGAACTTCTCACACTGTACTTTTGGGAAATATCAACCTTCCATCAATTTAACCTTTTCCCATGCACTTTGGTCTGTCTAGCTTTACACTACAGAGGGAGGAGAAATCCCCAAATTCTCCATTTTCTTGAACTACAAACCACTTGTTGAGCTACTAAAGATTTACACCCTGTAGCAGCAGACTGGCACCAGAGTCCAGATAGCCAAGGCCATAGGAGAGATTCTCCAAAGTGTTTTCCAGCTTGGAAACTGAACTGGCAAAATGACATTACATCTCTTGGAGCACATCTGTTCAATATAATGAACACGTTCCCGATTTTCCTTTTACTTGCTTAATCCGTCCCAATTTATTTTGGAGTAAGCCTACTCCAAAATCTCCAAATGTATATGCAATAAAATAAACACAGCAATTCATACTAACAAATCCATGTTTGTAGACATAGGAGAGTTATAACAGCAGCTTAGTTCATATCCAGCCTCTCACCTAAAGCTCCAAAGAAATGAAGCAATCAGGATTACCCTGAGCTACTTTGGACTTAGTAAAATAAATGCTTCTACTGTATTTTAAATGTTGATCTTGCTCTGCATTAAAGTATTCTAAGATTGTCCAGCCAAACACATTTTTATCAAAAAAATGTCCTTTTTAAAAGCATGAAACAGGAACATTATGAGTTTTGGATATCTCCGCAATATTTCAGGTCATTTCTAATGAAAACATACTTTATTTTTTTTTACATTATTGTAGGACTCCTATATACTTCTGTGATGCATTGCAAAGAAGGAAGAAAAAAGAAAAAAAACTGAGGAAACCAGCTTTTAGAACAGCAAGTGCCCCACAAACCGTGAGCCTTTCAAGGGCTACCATGCTAGGGTCACCAGACTGCACTCTCTCTTTTAGGTGATGTATAGCTTATGATATATATAACAGCTTGCTACATATAGCTTGCAATACAGTGGCTCCAGCAAGATACTTCACTTTCACAACAAATCCCTCAGAATACAGCAAGGCCACCCAAGTCCCCAGATTTAGGCATGGTCTTAATACACCGCTTATACTGGAATGCCTGGGAGCAAGAATTCCTCCAACACAGAGGAATTTTGGGGGAGAATTTGTAGCTGTATGAAGGAATAAGAAACCCTGAGGGGACAATTAATGATAAAAATCAGCTTGCTGTTGACCACCAGGAAATCATAAATACAGAGGGCAGCATTAGGAAGTAATGAAATGAAAGTGCCCATAAATGTTCTGGAAAGTTCACCACTGCCCTGCTACAGGCACAATGCAGCTCCCCTCTATGTAGGGATGAAAAGTGGTCAGTGAAGGAAGGACTTTATTTCTAACATGCTACGGCGTTTACATTCATAATTAAAATGCCCTCCTCTAACCCATTTAGCTCATCTTTCTCTGAACGCTTTGCCTTTCTTTGCTTCTAGAATAGACTGATCTACTTCATCTCTCTATGACTATCCCAAGAGACTTAATCTCACAACTTCACACACATCTATTGTGGATGTTCCAGCTGAGTCAGTGAAGAGAAAGAGGCATTTCTGGGGCACAGATCTTTAAAGCTGCCTTTCTGTTACCTTAAAATGGAGTAAAAAGTCCATGAAAGGTGCTTATTTCTGCCCATTGACTGGGAACCTTGAGTCTGGATACTAACCTCAAACCCAGCTCTCTCCCAGACTTAACTATGATTTCTGCAGTCATGAAGCAGACTTCAAATGATGTTCTTTGTAGCTGGGGACAACTTGAGTGTTGTCTCTGTGTGGGAAAAAGACAGGATCCTAGAGAAGTCAGTAAGTTCGGTCTGATGGTCGTGGTGCAAGGAGACAGAGTTACATACCCATTATTAAACTCCAATAAAGCTAGAAATGGGAGAAGACTTCCCATAGCCAAGACATAATCTTCGTGGCATCCACTGGCTTACAGAATCAGCAACAGTCACAGCAGTAAGATTTATTTCCAAACCATTTTGCAGACTTTGACTCAAGTCTCCAGAATTCACTATTTTGTTAGCGTTGGTAAGACCTGGCCTGACTTCTTCAGGAAATGATTACATTAAGATCTGCATGGCAAAATTATCATCTGAAACTACATATCCTCTGTAGTTAAGAGAGGGACAGAATATTGTATTCCTTCACAGGGATCCACACTCAGAATAGATACTCTTTCTAAAGCCAAGCTGATTTGCAGCAAAGGAAAAGGTGCTTTCTTCAACCTCTGCACTCCTAGGGGAGCCAACCCAGATAACAACACAGGGTAAAGAGAAATGACATGGACATCACCCCAGCCATCAGAATGGCTTCATTTCTCTGTCGTTTCTGAAAGGCAGATTAGACCAGAAGGAGAGGATACAAAGCTCTTCTGCAGGGCTGCCAGCATCCACGTCAGCTGGAAGCGCAGCCTTCGACCCATGCTCGTGCTTGGTCTGTCCTCGCAGAGAAACGCCAGCAGAAGTCAGCTTGGGGGTGACATCCCTGGGCCTGGCCATGCTGCCAGCACGCCTGCCTTCCTGGCCTGTCTCGGGGAGGAAAAGGAGCTCCTTGTAGTCCCCTCCACAGCCACAGACATGTGGCTGAATAAGTAAATATCAACAGGTTGTCCGAAAACAGCGGTAATGTGTGTGTGTGGGGGTTAATATACAAATAATCAGAGAAGCCACAGACTATTCCGGCAGTTAAATATAGGCTTCTACATCCTGGCAGGGTGGAATTTTATGATGCACTGAAAAAAAAACCCAACAAAAAAACCCAGATAGCTTTAAAAACAGCCCAGATTTATTCTTCAGTTGCACACCCCCTTTTAAAATGCATGGAGCAAATTTGGAATTAGAAGGTGCCTACATGACTGCCTGCTGCACCAGCCAAGATTTGAAGTCCACCTCACTCGATGCGATGCTTCATTTGCATTATACACACTTTTTATTAACAGTGCAGAGAAAGAAATCATTCTGGATAAATGACACTGGGATCTGACAAGGGCCACTGGGAGCAACGAAGAGGATTCACTGCGCTGAGAGACCTGGATCACTGCTTAAGCAGGGCACGGAGAAACAATATGGACTTGAGGAGGCCTAATTCATCCCCCCAGGAATAAATACAGCAAGCTGCAGTAAAAGGGTAGGAAATCCTATCCTGAGCTGCGACTACCCTCACATGCCTGACCGGATAACAAGCTGGATGGGGGGACTCCCAGGGTGCCAACGTCTGAAACAGCAAGTGTTAATGAGCTACGTAAACGAGGAACATTGAGTGGCATTGCAGAGGTGATATTATATCTGCTTAGCCTCTGGTTCAGCTGGTACTGCAACGGCATCCAGGTTGGCTTTCCACAGTGAAAAAAGAGGTTTTGGCAACAGTGAAATAATTATAGGGCTCCAGGTTCCATCTGCTTAAAGCATTAAAGGACTGATAGCACAGGGATCCTCACTGTATCTGATAAAGATATTGCAAAATCCTAATTGGTAACTAGAAAACACAGGCTTAAACTAAGATGCAGATCCGTGGCAGAGATGGCAATTAGCTAGTGGAACAAGTCTGTAAAGGCCGTGATGGATTCTCCAGACAGTGTTACAATCACCAAGACTGAATGTTTCACAAATTGGAATTAATTCACAGTGTCATGCAAAAGACCAAATTTGATTATTTCAAAGCCCTTTTACCTGATGAGCTGCGACTCTCTCAACATGCACCTAAGGAAAGTTAGCAAAGACACCATTCAGGAATAGATGCACATCTAGGAAAGGAAAGGTTTTCTAAAGATTATTACCCTTGGCCAACTTAAAGCATTCAGAAGTTCTGAGTCAGGGCCCCAGGCATCATGCAACTGGCTTAAAAATACTGAAATTTTAAAACAGGAAAAAATACTGGTTCCTTTTTATTTGACTTATGTTTTTTTGGCCTTGTAAGCTGCAGGGTTTAAGCTCTGCTCTGCAGTCATGATGTCCATAAAGCTGAGGCCATTAAGTCTAATTTATAATTATAATCATTATTTATAAAAGCTGAGATTACCACATCATATGACTCTAGGTAGTCATCAGGATAATAGCAAGTATCTTGAAATTTACAGTAAGTTGTGAGATCTTCACCATGGTGATTATAAAGGCAACGTTCCCTTTAAAACCAGCCAGTGCCAAAAAAAAAAAGCCAAACCAAAAAAGCAAGTTAAGCAGCAGCTGCAGTTATCCCATCTCCTTCAACAGCTCCCTGCCAACATTTGTGGGTCTCCAGCCACATTTCCATCATCGCATGCAGACTGGGAAGAAGTACGGGATTGGTGACCCTACAGGTCTTTTCCATCCCTGGTATCTGTGGGTGCTTCTCTCTTTTATGGAAGGTAGAAGCCTTTTGCACACTCCCTGTGTGGAGGATATCAGGATGAATGGGCTGGGGAACAGATACTGGCAAGAAAAAGGTGATGCCAGAGTATATGAGATTCCCATCTGACCACAACCAAAGCTCTGTTTCCTTTAGCTTCTTTCCCAGGCCCTCCCAATGAGATGAAAGCTGGAACTTCTCACCTTCCTTGCTCCTCTACAGAAAAAAAACAGCCTCTCCAAACTACTCTCCCATTAACCTTATGAATCCAGGCAGTCCCCCAGCCTTAACCTCTCTTACTGAGGTCCTCTGTCCCAGCCAGATGTCTAGCTGTGAGCCTCCCCATCACCCAGGTAGAGGGGGAAACAGTGAGCAATGGCAGAGACACAGGAAGGTTTACGCCTGTGAGCAGCCCAGCATTGTAACACAGCCCCCTGCTCTCCTCCACCAGTGCTGAGGGGCTGCCACCCAGACAAGTCCTCTAACAGAGATGGGGGCTGGTGTCCCCATACAGGTAACCTGCCTTAACCGGCTCCATAGAGAGGAATATTTGGAGCAGAGACAGATTTGTGAAATCACATTTTAGCCATGCTTATTCCACACCTGGGCAAGCCCATTCCGTGACACAGTCCGAGACGCAGGGATGCACTGCGTGAGGCTGCTGCTGAACTTGTTCTCTCACAGAGGGAGAAATGGCAAGTGATGAGCACGCTGGCATTACTGCCACTTCCTAAAAGCTTTTGTCACTCAAATCTTCCCAGGTAACAGGGCTGTAAGGGCCAGGGGCCAGGCTGCAGCCTGTGAGGCCAGTTACAGCACTGGACAAGAAACCAAACCAGTTCATGCCAATTAAGAACAAGTCCAGGTAACGCCAGAGGCAAGTATTTCAGTGCTCCCAAGCAGAGTGCAAGGTCAGCATCCCTGTATCAAAAAATACCACAGAAAAAAGTCCAAGATGAGGATGAAGACCACCGCTTTGCTAAGACCAAGCAACAGCACAAAATACAGCCTGCAAACAAGCCACTGTCCTGATAGAGTTAATTATGAGCTCACAAATAGCCAGCACGAATATGTAGGTAGGAAACACCCCCCCAAATCCAGGTACCATGTGAAGGGACCTAAGAGGGACTTGAAAATCCCCACCTGTGCAGTAGGACCCAGAGCTACCTTAGAGAAAGCACAAGAGAGACCATACACACCTTAGACGGAACTCAGCTTTGGTGAAACACCCCCCAACTATGCCAGCCTGCTCGCCCACCCCTGGAAATGCATGCTGGAGTAGCCAGCAGGGATATATGCAGAACAAGAGGTATTCAGACCCTTGCTGAGGTACAAGAAAGACACCACCCAAGATTTTTTAATAAGTCTGTAAACCACAGTGGCTCTGCCGTGCCACGCTGCCAGTCCTCTGCTGCACAACACGTCCCCTCTGGGCCCCTGCACCTGCCAGGGGGGACATTTCTCCTACCATCACGTAAAGCAAAAGGCAAGCAGGGGTAGCAGCAGCATCCCCTCTGCAGTGTGATTTGGGGGTTAAACCATGCCACCTTACTGGGAATGAGCAGTAACCACCACCAGGAGCCAGGGGGTTTCTCCAGTAGCGCCTTGGGGTAAGACTGGGGACTGGCCCATGCTGTCAGCATGGAAAGACGCACTGATATCAAGGAGCTTCTCAGCATTAACCTTGGTGATGAGGCACCTTGGAAAGGTTTTGGAAATGGCCCCAAAGGGTTTCCCATTCAACACCAGTGCCATTCCCAGTTAGCTGCAGCAGTACATGCAGCACCCAGCTCCACGCGCTTACATGGACTCAGCAGAACAGACTCTGTGGGTACTGAATCAGCATTTTCCAAGAGTGATAAAAAAACCCCAACTAGCTCCTTTTCTGTGGGGATGAATCTGCTTGGTGCCAGGGATGTTTGTTAGCACAATGAATGGCTGCAGGAGAGCACGGCCCCAGCTCGACCCTGTTGTCCTCGAGTTTGTATAGCTGTTTCTTAGCATAAACAGAGATTTTTGCTGAGCCCTTAAAAACATCATCTTGGTCTGAAAAAAACCACACAAAATCTGCACAGTGGTAGGCTGGTGATCAAAACACACGTGTAGCTGGAAAAAGGCCAGGGAAGCTCAGCACAGGCCCTCTGCTTGTCCCAAATGCCTTGCAACTTTCACCAAAATGACGCTCCGAGTTCCTCCCTGTTTTGTCACAAAACATACCGCTTTTGCAAACACTGAAAGGCAGAGTTTCCTCTGAGGCCCTCCCTCATTTCAAGCCTTATAGATTTCAGAAAGAAAGAGCTGGGTCAGCTGTGCCACCCTTTCTCCCTGCCTGTGCCGTGGCAAAGTAAGTGCTCACAACTTAATTCAATACCGACAAAACCTCTGGGGATTTTGGGGTCAGAAAAGACCTAAGGAGACAGCTTGCAACGTGAAAACCACACATACACCAGACAACTCCAGCCTTCCGAACCTAGCAAAATACTGTCTGGGAGGTCAAAAAGACAGGGATGAGACAGAGAAATCCTTGTCTTTAGGTACAGCAAGCAAAGGGAAACCCTCAACACAAGGCAGCCATCCTGCCTGGGCGCTGGTGGGGACCCGCACCGCTCGCAGGGATCAGCTCACAGAGAGTAAATGCTCTGAATTATTTTTAATGCGCTTGGAATAAACCCATGCTCATCGGGAGGCCTGGCACGAGGGGCCCAGCACTCTGAAAGCCCCACGTGAGCTCCGCTGGGGAGATTTAACTAGGGCGTAAGAGGTGTATACGCTTTGTACAGGCCTATCGGAGACTGGGGGTGTGACATCCCCACCACCTGCCTGTGGCTGAAGCTCGCAGGGGCCATGTCTACCTGAGGCCCCAGCCCTGCAGAAGATGGCTCCTCTATCGAGGGCAGGATCAGGCCCCTCCAGCAGACCCACCCCCTCCCCTCCTTTGACGGCCATTACCTGCTGACCCCGTACTCCGGGGGCGGCTGGTAGCGGACGAGGGCCACCTCGGCCCGGGTGGGCTGGGGGCCAGTGGCATAGGAGGCCTTGAGGACATCTTGCGCCGGCTGCTCGCTGTAGAAGAGCCCGTGCTCCTGCGCCTTGCTGCCAGGGGCCGCCGTCTTGCCTTTGTAGGGGTACTCAGGCGGCGGTCCCCGCGGGTCTGTGGCCTTGCTGGGTGGCGGGGCTGCCTTGAAGCCCTTCCCGCCCCCTGGGGCCGGGGGGTGCTGCTTGGCCCCGTTCCTCTCCAGAGACAACTGCATGATCCTCTCGCTCAGGGAGCGGACATGGCCCTGCTTCAGCTCCTTCAACGCCTCGTCCTTATGCGCCTGCCCACTGTTGGCCCGGTTCACCGTTGGCCTCCCCTCCGTCCTGGACTTGGGGCCGGACCCACCATACAACCCCGGTGCGGCGGGGGCCGGCGGCTGTTGGCCCCGGAAAAACTGAGACTGGGCCTTGGCCTCCTCGTAGGTGGGGAGCTCCTCGGTGCCGTGCGGGGGCTGCGGGGCCCGGGGCTGCTTCTCCATGGCAGCACCGTCCCCCTGGTGCTCCTGCCCCTGCGGTTCCTGCCGCCCCGATGGCTGGACCATTGGCGGCTCCTCGGGCACGAGGTTTTCTGCGGAAGAGAGAGTGCTGGCAGTGCTGTTGGAGGGGCCGGCGCTGCCCGTCGCCTGGTGCTGTATGGCCAGCAGGTTCATGTTCTCGCTGGGGTTGCCATACCTCAGCCGCTCCTGGATCAGGCGCTGTAGGACGGTGCCGGCTGCCACCTCCTCCGCCCCTCGCATCTCCGCCTCGGGCACCCGGCGGAAGCTGGGTGGGCGCAGGGTGCAGAGGGCCTCCTCGGCTGGGCAGGGAGAGAGAGAGGCAGCCGTTAGACCAGGAGGTCTGATCCTCCCCCGCTTTTTCCCCTCCTGCACCCCAAGGCTGTGACCCTGGGGCAGTGCCCTGCCAGGGATGTGGCTGGAAGCAGCCAAAGGAGGCAGAGCACGGCTCCCTGCTCATCCCTCCACCCCAAATCATCCCTAATTCTGTTTGCAGTCACCCCTAAAAACATATTCCCGTCTCTTCCCTGGCCCTTCTCTCCATAATTCTCCATGCACCCCATACCCACAGCTCTGAGCCCATTCCCAAGTCAATGGAGGCACAGGCAACATCACAGGGAAATCTGGTCTTTTCTAAAATTAGGATGGTATGGGATGGATGGGATGGGATGGATGGGAAGAATAGAATTAGAATAGAATAGAATAGAATAGAATAGAATAGAATAGAATAGAATAGAATAGAATGAATTTCAGTTGGAAGAGATCTACAACAATCACCCAGTCCAACTGCCTGACCACTTCAGGGCTGACCAAAAGTTAGAGCATGTTATTAAAGGGCACTGCCCAAATGCCTCCTAAACCCTGACAGGCTCAGGGCATCAACCCCCTCTCTAGGAAGCCTGTTCTAGTGTTTGACTTCCCCCTGGGAGATGCCTTGCACAGCTTACAGAGGCAGCCTGCATGGCAATGCTGAACAACATGCTGCATTTTTGATGGCCAAAGTCAGGTGAGTCAAATTCCCTCCTAAGTACACTGCCTGCCACGACAAATTAAAATGCAGAATGTATCACAGAAAAACTGTGAAATGATACTGAAATCAAGTGCCCTAAAACTGTAATTAAAGAATAATTTGTGCTTTCCCCAAAACTGAAATTTCCCTTCTGTCCAATAATGCTGTTTCTAAGAGAGTCAATACTAAATATTGTAATTTTCCTAGGTGAGTACAAGGAAGGCATTACAGCCATAGATGTAATGCCAGCATTTTAAAAAGCGCACAGATGGATCAACTACACAAGCCTAACACAGAATACTGAAGCTTTTCTGAGGCAATGGTACCATTTTCACACCACGCACGCAGTGGACCTTGCCCAGTGCCAAGCATACAACCACAGCCTGGAGGCTGGGATTGCTCCCTCCTCGATTCCTCCTCCCACACCCATCCCAGAAGTGGCGTAAGATTTCTGCCTGAAGAGTGTCTGAGCCCAGAGGGGTACTCCTGAAAGACCCCCATGCAGATAAAAGTGGGAGTAAGCCTGCAGCTCTGGACAGAGTCCTCCTATGTCCCCAGGCAAGAAGGAGGTGCTGTTTTCAGTTTTTGGTTTTTTTTTTGAGGTCATTCTTGGCAACTTACTTTCTCTCTCATGCCGTTTCCAATTCTCAGAGGAGTTAATCAGATGTACTTACATTTGTTTTTTGGCATTTGAAAGTAGTTAAAAAGCAAACTTTCTCTTGAGGTCTGGTATTTCCCTGAGGTTTCATCAGTTAATGCACATGCTGTGGGATAACTTACATACGACCCAGAAGAAGAAAAGCCTTTGCCTCTTGACTATGAGAATAGGTCATTTCCACTAACATTTTTGTGGCAAAGCCTTAAAGATGATTGTGGGGCTCCAGGGGGAAAGAAGATTCACAGGCTGTTTTGCTCCATGCCTGCCCTGCAAAATACACTTCTCTTGCTTCCCCTAGGACAATGTTATCTGCCTGCCAGCCTGACTCACTGGCGTTGCAGCATGGCCATCAGCCTTCAGAAGGTCTGTCAGCTCCCTGGGCTGGTGTTTAAGCCAACAAGATGCACAGACACACACACACCTCCAACTACCTCTCTGCACAACAGCCACGTGTCCATCTACTTTCTATGCCCCTGCAGCTCTTCCTGCTTTATTCATGTTATTGCAGAGCACAGAAGCCTCATCATACTGGATGTTTTGGCAGACATCACATAAAAGTCTCTCTAACATACCAGAAACATACCTCCCTAATGTACCAGAAAGCTCACCGTCCAGGTTATTGGACTACACCTGAGATAAGCCTGATGAAAATGATAAAAGCCAACTTGACATGGTCAAGGCAACTCTTTATCATACACCAGAAGGATTTTCACCCTGCACTAGTAATCTGTTACCATCCTCATATTTAGGAGATGTACTTTAGTCGCCTATTTTTGAGGTCCTATTTTTTGCTCCACCAGCAAAAAGCTCTGGGTCTCACTCCTGTTGTGCAGTGAAGAGCAACTGTGCCCTGAAGGACAAACAGTAATGTTGCATTCTTCCACGACCCATAAATGCTGGGGGGTCGTAACACTTAAATCAAAGGCAACTCCCCTTTGGCTCTACAGAGGATGAGGGATTGGACTTCAACTCTGTAAACATTATTTGTAAGTGATCTAAACTGCTCAATTTATGCTTCGGAAAAAAACTGGAAGTAAATGTGGTGGGTTTGTATGGAAGCATGGCCACCCACTTACCAGCTTTTTCTTTGGCACTGATCGCTTCAGTTGTTAGTGGAGGAACTTCATGCCTGCCAGCAAACAACTGGTGATCCTGGTAAAGAAAGCCAGCATCTTCCAGTACCTGGACTGGGCTGGTAGGCTTGTAACAAACAGATGTGGAGCCTGCAAGAAAGAAGAATGGGGTGTCAGTAAATAAAACACTCGAATGACGAAATATAAAGCCATGATTTATCACAGAAGCAAAAAAAACTTTTCTCAAGCATGGCTAGGTGCCTGAGAAGCCCTGCCAAGGCCACTGAGCAAATCACCTCTTCTGTCCTCACCACCCAAATAACACATTAGCTCTGAGGAACAAGAGGCAGTCAACGAGTCAAGTTCCATGCACCGACACAGCCTGGCCTTCAAGGTCCACGTACAAAGCAAGGCTGGCACAGCTCAGCTTGTAACACCTGACAGTGACAAGCTCACAAATCAAGGCACAGCCCTGGGACATGAAGCCAACAAGCCAGAGCAAAACTGAAAGAGGGAGTGGGTGAAAAGAAGGATAGGTGAGGACCCAGCCACACATTCAACAGGGCTAAAGTCTGGGAAAGGCTTTGACACAATATCTGCTCAGGAATAACAGTTCAGCAATACAGAAAATTGCAGAGACATAAAATACAGCCAACGCTATCAAGGGAGGGAGTTTATAAATCACTTTGTCCAGATGTTCTTAATATGGTAAGCAGAGGATGTAGCCAGAGGGCCATGGGAATGTGTCCGGCAGATTGACTGCACAGGAGCCACATGTCTGAACTCCAGCATCCCACAGGCACAGAGCGCCAGACAAGTTCCCCAGCCCCTTTGACAACGAGTGAGCAGGAACAAGCTCACCTGGCAAGAACAAGGCTCATCCTAGATCTGCTCTCAGGGGTGCCTTTCTCCAGCAGTGCTTGTTTTAACAAGCTCGTACAAAATGCATCACAGCAGCGTTAAGATAAGAATGGCATTGGCTTTACCCCACAATTCATGACAGGAATGACATTGGCTTACCCCCCCCCCCAATTCAAGAAATACACAGACAGACTGGAGAGGGTCCAAACGAGGGCCACGAAGATGATCAAAGGGCTGTGGCTACATGGATAAGACAAGGGGCAATGGGTACAAGTTGCACAAAGACAGGTTTTATCTTGACATAAGTTTACAACGAGAACAATCATTCACTGGAACCTCCTCAGTGACATGGTACAGTCCCCATCACTGGAGGTTTTCCAGATGCAACTGGACAAGGTGCTAGGTGATCTCATCTAGGCTCCCCTTCCCACAAAAGGTTGGTCCAGAAGACCTTCTGAGGTCCCTTCCAACCTGCGGTGTCCTGTGATTTCCCGCTTCCTACTTATTTTTCCTATACATTTTCAAATATGAGCACTACCTCATATTTGTAAAGAGAACAGGCTGCCCAGGGAGGTTGTGGAGTCCCCTTCTCTGGAGATTTTCAAGACCCGACTGGATGCAGTCCTGAGAGGCATGCTCTGACATGCTCTGGGTGGTCCTACATTGGCAGGGGAGTTGGACTAGATGATCTCTATGGTCCCTTCCAACTCCAAAAATTTCAGTGATATTCAGTGATATTCAGAATACTCTTGCCTGAGCAGGAGGTGGAGGGCTTGAAGTGGCAGCAGTGAGGTGTCCACCCATCCCACCAAAGCATCCATCCCCCAGTGGGGCAGGAAGCCCATGAGCACAGGGATGATGAGTACCCTGCTCTGCAGGGAAAACCATTGTCCATGGGTGACCTGGACTTACTAATCCTGACTGCTTGGTTTGTGCTCAGCTACTTGCGTGCTCACTGGCATATATCACTCAGAGAGGTTGCTTTGCTCTCCCCCTACATACAGGACATCGCTAACCCCATACCCCTACATGGAGCAGGGCAGCAGAGAAAGCCCTGCAGGATCCAGCCCATCTTCTCTACAGGCATGAAGACACTATTTTCTTCTGTGCCCAGAGGAGAAGAAATAGGCATTTCTGCAAAATGTTAACGAATTCATCACTTTAAGATTCATATTATGCATGAATGTGTATGGTAGTTTTCTATATTTGGAGAGCAAGAGACAAAGATTGCTCACTTGAATAGAGTATGTTTGTGAAAATGAGCATGGTAGACTGGTCTGGAATGCATGCTGATGCTGATACAGACCCAAGAAAAATCTCAAGAACCCTCATTTTCTACATTATTACCCTATTCTGCTACAGAACAGTATTAAAGACACCCTTCACTGGTCCTCCACACATGGTCCTGCCTTGGAATCGGGAATCCTATATGAAGCAAGGGAGTTTGAAGCCCAGGCTTGTTTTATGAATAAAAGGTGGATTGGGGTGGAAACAAAGAAAATCCACATACCTACGGAAGATGGTTTCAAACATTACAGGAGACCGAACAGCCAGTAACTACCAGCTTGGCCTCAAGGCTCACCAAACAGAATTTAAAAGAAAGAAATGGTTACTAAAATTGTACACTTGCCTTTTGCATTTTGAGTCTGCAGGCATCTTTGGGTCACAGTTTCAAATTTTCTGAGATGCAAAACCAAAAGTAAAGACTTGGGTTTTTTTTGTAGTAAGAGCAGAAATTCTCACCTAACCACTTGTCTTTGGGGGCTGTGGCCATGCAATATTGTTCTAAAACCAGAACATCTGGCATCTGCCAAACTGCTGAGTTTCCAATCTCTATTATACCAGAGTTAAAACCAAGTAGCTCCAACTCTTACAGAAATCATTGCACTTTGCTGTATCTATGTTGATCTTTCATCATCATAAAATGATGTAATGATGTTTTATGATGTTAAAAATGATGTCACCGTGTTTTATGTTCATTCACAGTAGGTTTTAATAAAAAAGTTAGCTGTAACTGGCACAGAAAGCCAGTTTATGTGTAAAACAGATAACAGTTGATGAAAGATCCATTCTTAGCATGTGGCCACAATCCAGATCATGGGCAATAACACAACACTTGAAAGCTTACTGAAGCCTCACAAGCCACTTGGAACAAGGCATGAGCCTTTTTTCTTCCTCCCCTTGGTGTCATTGCAGCCTCCCAAATCCCAGCTCCCCTCTCCAGAGGGAAAGGGCTTGCTACACCAGCTCTGTAGGGGTGCAAAACGCTCAGGCACCTGCTCCTTCCCCAAACCTCCATGTTCTTCTATGTTATTCATCAAAAAAGCAATTTTCATCCCTATAATTAAATCCTGGTGCTAGAATAGTGCTGCCCAAGAGTGATGAGTAAGCAGCTGGTTCAGACCAACCTAGGATGGAGACCATCACCTGACCAAGGAGGTGTCCTCAGGGAAGGGCTTTTTACCCACATTGAGCCCAGGCATCCCAAGCCACAAAACAAAGTTGCTGCCCCATGTTTTGTCACTGCTTCTGCCAAGGCGACCTGACCCCATCACCTCTATAGGTGCCCACTCCCCAAACCAGCCTAGCCCCCATGACCCCAGTGTGACAGAATGCAGCCCAGTCTATAGCCATCACCTCTTCTATCTGGTGTCTCTTATAGCCAACCCTGTAGGACATGACCATACTTCTGGCCTGGTTCAGTACTTGCTGAATTGAGCAGCTGCTCCAGGCCTTCATTTCTTCATCTCTACTTAGACTCTCCCACATCTAAGTGATTGCCTGACACCAATTCATTTGTTTTCCCTTTTCTTTTCTAAGATAAACTTGCATTATGCCGTACAGAAGCAGATATATTATCCTGGAGGGTTACAACACAGCAGTGCAATTTATTTGAAGATTCAGAACTACTTCAATGAATCATTTGCAAAGATTAACACCAGACAGTCAGCAAGGACCCGGAGACAGAGGAGCAGCGCTTGAATATCTCCCGTTTCTGATGTGGTTTCAGACTGGTTTTGAAAAGGATCTAAAGCAAAACCTCATAGGAAGTTCATTGCTGTGACATTACAGGAGAGCCACAGTTTCAGAGCAATAACAGCATCCCCAAGAAGCAGATTTCCTCCTTAAAAAAAATATTGGGAGAGAGCTGGTTTTCTTACAGCCAAACTGTACTACTACTCTCACCTTCGGTAAAACACCAAAAAACACCCGGTACGCAAAGAGAATTTGCTGCTATTTAGAGGCAACACCTCGAGGCAGTGCCGGGGTGATGAGTTTCTGCATCACCCCCCACTGCCCCCCCGGGTACCGCTCTGCAGCACAGCCCGCGCCCCCGGCACGTACAGCTCCTCCTCCAGAAGCCACCCAGCCAAACGGAAACACAGAGCTGTCCTCCCCAAAATCCTCTCCCAACTTGTACCCTACTGACCGAGCGGTTCAAAAGAAACCATTTCAAATACCATCCAAAGCAACCATCCAAAATGAAAATGTAAGTAAGGCAGCTTTACACTTTCCTATAAACTCTGCTGTGGTTTGTAAGGGAGGTCCAAAACCGACAGAACAAAAATGACATCGTTTCCAAGCCCCCATCTGTCCTTCTGTCTCATAGCCAAGCCAGAAAGCAGTATAAACACCTTATTCCACAATTTAAAATATTTTCTCTGCCCTGTTCCTGCATAAAAATCTCAGGTCAACCAGAAAAGAAAAAAATTATTAAAGGGAAATAATGAAAGAACAGTTGAAGCACTCCAGGGTCCCAGGAGCTGCCCGAAGGCTGTTCCATGAATTCCCCAGAGTGGACCCTCAGTCTCTCCAATGGGTCACAGGGACCCTCCATGGAGGCTGGACACCCCTCCACATGCATCTTGGCCCGTGAACCTGAGTTCTTCTCCCAAGCTTCAGCCCACTTTGGAAAGGTGGGGTCGCTGTTCCCCAGCCACACAGCTGTGACGCTCTCCCAAGGCTGTGGAAGGCAGATTTGAGTTTCCTTCAGTTCAGAAAAAATTAACTCCAATTAACATATCCCTTTTCCTGGTTTACCTACAACAAGGAAATGCCACTTCCAACAGCGTTGCAAAGGATGGTCTTGGTACCACCAGCAGCTCCTCAGCAACACTGGGAGTCCTTTGCTGCCCAAGCTCTGACAAAAAGCAGGGGCTCAGACACACGCTGGTGCTTGTTTCCCATCAGCAGCTCCCTGGTTGATGTGCAGGTGTTTTAGGTCACTTTTGGTTTGGGTGGCTCACTCCAGCACCCCAGAAATCTGCTTGGGAAGCTCACATCCGCTGCCAGGGCTCCCAAACACCTCCAGAACTGAACAAGCATCGCTAATATTAATTTCACAGGACCAGATCAGCTTCTTGCAGGACAGAAATCCAACCCACACAACTCACACCAGATGTGAGCGAGCAGCACCTCTGCTTTCCCACATGAAAGCCGGGGATCTACCACATCTGAGCCGGGAGAAGCCTCACCCCTGAGCTTGGCAGGATTCACCAGACCAAGCCCCTCTCTGCAGCTCCCTGCTCTGGGAGAAGAAATCCTCATCCCAGTATTAGCCCCGGGATCCACATTGTGCTATTCCCTCACTCAAGAAGAGCTCCTGGAGTCTCCCATCCCGGGTAATTGTCAT
Source organism: Scolopax mira (assembly GCA_004320125.1). Classification (NCBI taxonomy): domain Eukaryota; kingdom Metazoa; phylum Chordata; class Aves; order Charadriiformes; family Scolopacidae; genus Scolopax; species Scolopax mira. Next base: position 4,679 of record BJBW01005333.1, on the reverse strand, counting down.
TTGACTCTCCAGAAAATGCCTCGTCCAAGAAAGCACTAGCAAGACTAAAGAGAAAAGACGATGGAAGCAGCCAAACCCATCCCTCTCAAGAAGTTGAGCTAACACATCCAAATTTAACTGCCTGAAAGGATGAACACTTTCGGTGAAACTTCAGCCTCAAACACTTATTTTCATACACGCTTCCCCTCAGCAAAAAACAGAGTAAAAAAATCTAGGAGCGAAGCAAAGCAAAGGCGCCTTGAAAGCGGCTCCCGAACCTGGCAGGAGATCAGATGGATACTGGAAAGAATGGAGCCAAGTCTGCCTGCCCGGGAGATCCCCCACGGATGCCCACGCCTCCCCGATGGAAATCGGGTGTGCGGGCGTGTGGGGGCAAACCGTGCCCGTCGCGGCTCTTTCATCTCGGATGGTTTTATAACATTAAAATAATCCGCTGGTTTCCACCCCCCCAGCCCAGGCTCACTCCGGAGGAGAGGCAGGATGCAGGCTGAGTATTTTCATCGCAGCTCCAGGTGCCCAGCAGATACCTGGGCATCAACCCGACACATGAAAGGATGTGGGTCCCTTAGGTGGCTGCGCCAGGCTTTGCACAAATATGTGCATTTTTAAGGCCTCTTTTTATATTATAAGCTATGAATTTGCCTCTGCAGCTATAACACTGAGTCTACAGGATGCAGACAGCCCAAATTTATTCAAAGAACTGAATCAATAATTGAAATTTCTACTTTGATCAAAGTGCCAGTGGCACAGTGACGACTCATGTCAGCGTTTCGGCTCTGAAGATAAAAGGGTAAGTATTATTCAGAGCTGAAAGTAAGGGAAGAAACTCTGGGTAAAAGAGTGAGATACAAAGGCTGACGCAGAGCTCGGGAGTGAGACGAGGTTCTGCTGCAGCTGCGCCGCTTGTCAGCACAGCGAAGAGTCTGCAGACATTTTCACTACACCATAAATTCTGATTTCCAAGCCATGAAAAACTACAAGATAAAAATTCATCATGCAAATTCTTAGGGAAGGTTTTTTTTTTCCACTGGAGAAAAAAAAAAAATAAAATCATAAATCAACTGCTACACCATACAGACAAAAGACTCGCAAAGCAGGAGTTTAAGATATGATTAACTTTGCTGTACTTACAGCCGTTAAAAATGATCATGTTACAGAAAAGCACTGGCATGATCTGTGTCACTGGGATATTTAAACCTTTCCATTAATTAAGCAGAAGTGAAATCGGACCTAGTACCGTGGATCGTTCAGTCTAGCTCCTTGTTACTTCAAGCAACCATATTATAAAACTCCCTTTTTGAACTGAATAAACAGCACCCAAAGAAGAGGATTATTTTTTTTTCACCCCATGTGGAGGAAGATTCGGGATCCTCTTCCTTCAATCTACACAAATATTCTTCCTGGTTCCCACTCGCAGTCACTGACATTGCTCTTTATCCATCTATTTTTTTTGCCAGTGGTGTCCTTTAGGTTAAATAGCTTTCTCCCTGAGTCATTCCCACAAACTTGCAGCATACAAAGGAGCCTGGGATAAGGACAGAACAAAAATAGTACAAAGACTGTACAGTACTCTCTGACTGAAAATGCAGGCATTGAACTCTATCGTATGGATCTGCAGATTTCTAGAGCTTTTCCAGTTTTTCCTTTTTTTAAATACAGGCAACAAACATTAGGCAAAGGATCCAGAGGGCTTCATTTGATCCGTGTGAAGAACTGCTCGTGATAACTCTACACTGAGGGCAGCCTTTGCATTATTCTTATCTTAAGCGTCAAGTCTAAAGGAAAAAAAGAAATTAAGCCTTCTTCCCACCAGAATATATATTAAAATTATGAGCCTTCTGTTATTAAATCATTACATGCAATTTATATTCAACCACTTTTAAAATGCAGAAATTTAATAATGGTATTATACACAGAAGTGCTAACAAGATAATTGCCTTGAGTTCCTGCTCCCAGATGGCTGAGCTCAGATTTAGAACAGGGAAAATCACAGTAACGGCCGACAGCGTGGAGCCGTCGCCTCGAAAACGGCCCCAAAACGGTGCACACTGAGGCAGAGGAACATGGCCCAGGGGATGAGACATGTCACTGGCGTGGACCCCCTGCCCACCCCAGGTAGCCATCCCAGGGACAGTCCACCTGAGGATTGCCTCCCCAACTCTGTGAGATGCAGGAGCCCAGGCCAGGTCCCTAAGGGGAAACCGGGTCCCTCCCAACCCTCAGGCAACGCGGGGGACCTTCCACCCAGCAGGGACTTCACTGAAACATCTGCACACAACATACACATCAGGGGGGAGGGCAGAGGAAGAAAAGTTTTTTAATGTCTTTGTTTAGTTTAGGTGTTAAATGGAGATTGAATTTCACAAAAAGCAATTTAATTCATTAAATTAATCATTAAATTAAATTCATAAAATTACACCATTATTTCCCAACCTGAGCATTGCCCATCGGAGTTACTCTTGTCTAAAGCACATTTATATTTGTGCTAACCAATACGGTCAGAGTGGATGATCCCAAATATTGCTCATTTACTTAATCCCACGCCATGTTTTCCTGAGATGCATCATCTTCCCATGGATGGCCCTGCTCCTCAAAAGGCACTGCCTGGACGTGTGCTGGCCGTCATCGCCGAGCTCAGGCAAGAGGGACCCGCTACAACTTCAAGAGGTGGTACAGACACACGTGAGGAAAGGCACGGCAACGCACCGTGGTGGGGCTCACCAGGGCTGTAGCAAGGCCACCGAGGGGCAGTGACAAGCCAGCAAATGCTGCAGGACCCACTGCTGCACCGAGGAGAGATTTACTGCAAAGCAAAACTCTGCTCTCGCTCGTGCTGGTCCACACCTGGAGTGACTTCACTGGCTTCTACAGATTTACTCCGATTTTACACCCACAGCAGCATCCTACCAACTGAAAAAGTCACTTAAAGGACACAAAAAGAACAGATGCACTTCCTCAATGCAAAATTTCAACAGAAAAGTTGCCCTAACAGTGTTTTATAGAGGTGATATTGTTCTCCTTGTTATTACTATTATTTTCTATTTACTTCCATCTATTTCTACTTCTGCCCTGAGCCAAAGGCAGGCTGTTCCATTTAGACATTCAGCACACAAATGGGAACCAGATTACATCTATCCCAAAGCTGCCAAAAAGCAATTGCTGCATGAAACCAAAAATCCTCCTGGGATTTTTCCCAAATCCACAAAATATTCCCGAGCACTAAAGTTTCCACTGGGACTATTACATTCACACACAGTCTCTGTGTGAAACCCCGAGCGTGCGGCCGGCCTCCTAATAGTTTCCAGGACAAGGAGGCTGCACGAGGCACGTACTCCCACCTTAGCACCAAAAACATTTATATCAGATCTGGCCTTGAAAGCACGTTGCACGCTTTAAAACAACGCACAAGTTATATGTTTATCAGTGTTTTAAAAGGAAAAGAAAAGCTGCGGTAGTCGGCCGTAACATCTCCACATCATCCCAAAACCTCCACATGCATCCCCAGAGCCTGGATGAGCTGGACCCCACGGGCAGCCCCCCTCACATTCCTCTTGGGGCTGCTGCTGGGATCCCTACAAACTCCCTTCCTTGTCCCTGTGCTGGAGAAGTGCTGTGCCTTTAGCCCTGGGCCGGCGGTTCCTCATAGGAGGAGCACCGGAGATGTCTCTGGGCACCCTCCACCCAGGATGCTGATGTGTGGAGGGTTTGATCCAGATTGCCGTGGGGGGCTGGGACCCTGGGAACTGTCCCCACCCCACCCCCTCCCGATGGTGCAGGTGCATGGAAATGAAAAGAAAGCGAGAGCACCCACTGGTCCTGCGGGAATCGGGGCTTCGGAGCAGCAGCGTGGGCTTGTGTCGGTCACGGCTGCCCTTCTCCAGCAGCCGGAAGGTAAAGCCCCCCCGTCCCCCAGCCAAACGCTGGCAGAGAGCAAAGGGGAGTGATGGACATCAGGACAGAAGAGGAGGAAGGACATGGAGGTGATGGAGAGGCTTCCACCAGCCCCACACAGTCTGAGGAAACCGGGGGGCCCAGCCCCAGCAATGCCCCCAGCACAGCCCTCCCTATTTAACAACCAGCCCCCTGCCTTCTTCCTCTCACACCACTGCTCCAGACAGGGCTGGGAGATGAGGAAGGCCAGGCAGGATGTGGCCCATCCACATGGGACCAGAGGGACCATGGCAGCCACCCAGCACAGCCCCGGGGAGGGAGTTATTGCGGGAATATCACCCACCCCATATTGCTTGCCCCACCACTCGGGCATTTCTTGATAAGGTATTTACAGGATCCTTTTAAGAGCTCTTCTGGCTATTAGCAACAACTAAATAGATATAAAAATATTTATGTTACATACACATGTATACATACATATTATGTTACATACACATATATACACACACATATAAAAATCTATAAATATGTAGTCGACTTTAGATTTATACAGATATAATGCTTATGTAGTCATATATGGAGTACATATTGGAGAACTGTGTCCAGCTCTGGAGTCCTCAACACAGAAGGACATGGATCTGTTTGAACAGGTCCAGCAGAGGGCCAGGAGGATGATCAGAGGGATGGAGCACCTCTCCTATGAGGACAGGCTGAGAGAGCTGGGGTTGTTCAGCCTGGAGAAGAGAAGGCTCCAGGGAGACCTTATAACGGCCTTTCAATATCTGAAG
>BJBW01005332.1:87900-107502 GCA_004320125.1 Scolopax mira | reverse complement strand
TTGCCCTTGTTCAATTTCATTAGGTTTCTCTCGGCCCATATCTCCAGCCTGTCCAGGTCTCGCTGAATGGCAGCCTTCTGGGGTGTCAGCGACCCCTCCTAATTTTGTGTCACCAGCAAACTTGCTGAGGGTACATTCCATCCCTTCGTGCAGGTCATTGATGAATATATTGAAGAGGACTGGACCCAGTACTGATCCCTGGGGAACACCACTTGTCACTGACTTCCAGATGGATTCTGTGCCTCTAATCACAACCCTCTGGGTTTTATCTTTCAGCCAGTTTTCAATCCAATCAAACTATCTGTCCATAAGTTATGGACAGGTCATGCAAGCCCTCCTTCTTGGCACTGACTTGGACCCACATGGCTTTTGTCTCTGCCACCATGGATCTTCCTTTCCCAGGTCAGCAGCCTAATGGCAGGTTCACTAAGCTTTTTATGGCCTGAGCGCTGGGAAGAAGAACCTCTCTTTAGTGCCCTGAATTACAATGACAGTTCTTCTTTGGGACATAAAGTGGTTATTAGGCAAGATCAGAGAGAAAAGTCTGCCTGTATCATGGAGGTTTTATAAGCACAGCAAAGGGTGGGCAGGGACGGTTGTGTTGCAGTGTAAGGCTCCTGTGCTTCCCAGGGGAGGCAGGGGCTTGTCCTTGTTTGGATTATGGCAGTGTCAGGACCCACTCCAAGCATTGGTCTGTTAGCCCACAAACCTGGCCGTTTCACCCCATCCCAGCTGGAGAGGAGAGGAGCTGTGCCCTGACCAAGGGCAAGAAGCGTGGGGACCATTAGAAATGTACATGAGGGTCTCCTGTGCTTTGCACCTGGGCTGAGGTACTTCACCCCACCCAGCAGTGTCTTTGCTGTAGGTAGTACATACACTCCCAGAAGGTGGACTTGGAGACACTAGGCTGGAGCTGGAGGCTGCTGCTGGTGTCAATGGTCTCAGAGGTGGTGCCAAACTAAGGAAATGAGGGGAATGGGGAGCTGCAGCTGTACTTACGCAGGGCAGGAATCTGTGATGTGAGGTCGATGCTGTGTGAAAAGGGAACTGAAAACCTCTCAGCTTCCCCATCCTCACCTCAGCAGATCCAGCCCCAAAACAAAGGACATGGAGATATCTTTTGCTCCACAAGTGCCATCCTCATTAATTTTCAATTAGCCTAGTGTTTCATGTAAGATTTGCTGCCACTGGAGCTCCCAGCTCCAACTTCCCTTATTGACTATGTAACACCATGATTTTTCCAACTTTTTATTTCTCCCAGTGCTGATGGGCTCTGGGGAGGTCTGGAGAAGACCTGAAGCCCAGAAGAAGCTGCAGAAGAAGAAGACAACAGGGTTCAAGACAGGGGGAACAGGTACTCCAGCTGGACAATCTCCACATACCTCATGTTGGCACTGCCTCTAGTTGGGCAGCAAAACAACTTTGGTCAAAAGCAGCAGAACAGTGGAAAGACAAAAAACCTCTCTCCAGTGCCGAGGTTGCTGTTTGTCCCTATGCAGCAAGTGTGTGATTATTTTTTTTATTGATATTTTTGGCATGTTTGGTAGTAAAACCTGTTGGATGATTTTTCTTCTGACAGTCATGGAGGGCTTTGCTGTGTCGTATCACTGTCAAACAAATGAACTTCTCTTTTCCTTGAGCTGGTCACTCACCCAGTGACGTGACTCATCCCCTCCCTGAGCACCAGCTCGGCTCCAGCACAGAAGGGAAACCTCAGCTTCTGCTCTGAAACTACACCACCTCCAAAAAAACGTGCTATTTCTAGTAGCCAGCAGAGTGTCATGAGACTTGCAGGTCCCCTGGCTTCAGAGCAACTGAAGTGAGTGTACAAAGGAGAGGGCCTTTTGTTGGTTTTTACACTTGCCAGGTTTTCCCTGGCCTTCAGAGCCCTCCTGGACCTGCCAGTCTCAGCATGGAGAAGGGAGAGGAAGTCTCAGAGGAATTTGATCCACCTAGATTTGGTATTTGTTCTTGTAGGAGAGGAAGGAGTTAACTTTCTTCCCCTTCCCCCCTGCCCCCCAGCCACCGAGAAGGAACTGGGGGCTGGGGGAGTTATCTAAAAATCAGAGGGGCAAATTCTACTGAAAGCAAAAACTGGAAATGCATGAGAAAACAATGATGAAGAGCATAAACGAACACTTGGCTACCTGTGGTGCAGAAGAGTTTAGGGCTGTTGAAACCTTGAGGTCTGTGATGGCAGATAGGCTGACACAGCTGCCTGCTACGAGGATCCACTGCTGGGATGAAGCAAACCCTGAAATAATAGACTTTGTTCTCTTTTAAAGCTGACCTCAGTGATAAAGATCAGGGTGATGTGTGTAAGTCATGAGTAGGTGCTTGAGAGAGACCACAGGAGGGTGAGTCAGAAGGAGTAGGACCATGTTTGTCCAACAGCACACAATAAGCCCTACTGATAGGACCTATTCAAAAAGCAGAAGACAATTTGCTTAGGCAATGAGATGCATTCATTTGTCCCAGCTTTGTACAAACCCCAACTTCTTCAAAATATGTAGCAAGAAATAGCTGCAACAACAACAAAAAAAAAACCCCAAACTGGAAAACTTAGTATGGAAGCTTATCAATATTCTCAAATACAGCAAAATTTGTTGGTAGTACCATCCTAAAACAAGTCAATAGGGTCTTGGGGTTTTTTTTCTTAGTTTCCGAGTTTCCAATGTTAAATGTTTTCAGAGGGTTTGATTTGTCAAACTGGGCTGTGCTCTCTCTCTCTGTCATTCCCTTCACCCTGAGATACCTCATGCTGCAGATCTGATATGCTACTAGTCAGTTATTAAAAGTGCTTACCAATCATTAGATCTTCGAGTGGGATGATTTAGAGGGAATTACTTTAACTAGGCAGCAGAAACTGCAAGGCAAGCAATAGGCAACCTTGCTGCAAGTGCTGACTAGGAATAACCACCCGAAAACAAGGAGTCTTCTCCCAACAGCAGGGCTTCAAGGAGAAGTGGTGGAGGACTCCATGGCCGAATTTAAAAATGGATTGAGCAAACATGCATTTTTCACTGGTTAATGAATGGGCTAGAGGGAAGTTAATCAGCAGGCTCATTTGTTTGACTCCAATTAAAAGAAGATTCTCACATGTTCAGAGAAAAGATTCTGTATGATGGATAATGCTGCTTTGACCCACGATGGTGTGATTATTACAGTTGCCAGAATCCTTGTCAACTGAGCAAGATTATTAATTAAGAGCTGGCTAGTTAATGCTGTGGGAGAGGATAGCATTGTCTTTGCCTGCGCAGAATAAGGAATAAGGCCCCGATTCTCTGCTGTCACGGCACAGAGGAACTGTACCAGCACCATTTTGGTACAGAGCTGCCATCGTTAGGAGGAGTACCCCAAGAGATGCTCCCTAAATCGGGGTGACAGGGAAACCTGACAGCACAGGATGGAGAGTCAAGCATTCATTAACGATGGGATGGGTTCTCAATACCTCGCTGGGCTTGGGGAGAGAAGCAGAAGAGGGGCAGAAGGAGTCGGTGCCCTCGTCGTGCCGCCGCGCTGCTCAGCAGATGCCTCACTTGGGGTATTTGACAAACTGACACTCTGCACACTGAGTGTCGGACTCAGCTTGTCAAATACACGCAGTGCTGCACTGCACCTCTCGCTGGGGGTCCCGGGGGTCTTCACTGGAGCGCCATCCTGGGCAAATAGAAAGGGAAAAGAAAGGCTGAAGCTGCTGTTAACTTCCGAGGCTTTTTTCCAGTTTGCAAAAATTATCATTATCCCTCCCGTATTCCCTCCCCCTCAATGCTTTTCTTTGTGTGAGAGTGACCTACACGAGCAGACGCTGCCTTCCGATGAGGAAAATGTCTACTCTATTAATTCACAAGCTGAAGCTCTGGGGGGCTGAAAATTAAGCTGAGAGCTCCAGACTAACTTCTGCCTTTGCTATATGGCTACAGCAGTAGCTTGAAATATTGACAAAACGTCCACACGAACGCTCAACCACACCGGTTGGGTACAGCATCATGAACACCAATGTCTCTCTAGACACACAAAGTCCAAACAAAGACCCAGAGAACCTATTGCAGGAGAGCAATCTTACACTGGAGAGACATAAGGACATGGTAATCCAACAGATTTTTCACAGCTTTCATCTTTAACCTCCTAAACAAGTTGTTCAAGCTTCTCACATTTAATTCCTTCTATTTGGGTCCCTGTTCAAGCAGTCGCTCCTGCCCAAGCGTCCTTGTACTGTAAGGTGCTTCATCTACGTGCCTAATTACAGATATGTGAATATTCCAGTTGTAATCAGTCTGAGACATCCCAAAGAGCGTGGGATGGAGCCTCTGTATTTATCAGAGTGGTGGGTCCATGCATGCCAAAGACAAAATTTCTATGCCAGGAATAGGCTCAGGATTTTACCTCTTATTGTACCACTAACAGCTAAAATAATATATTTTTTTTTACCTAGACCCATGAACCGAAGAGGCACCTCTTGAAGCCCATCTGAAAAAGAGGTACAGCTCTGCCCCTGGGAACATTGGGTTTGTTGTTGACCCTGCTGGAGGCAAGATCAGCTGCCAAAGCCCAGCGCCATACGTGTCCACTTTTGCAGCAAAAAGCAGCCAGAGCAGCCTCTTGGCCCCTCAAATGCCAGTCCAGGAAGCTGCTCTGTGAGGCAGAATCACTGTAAAGATCGTGCTGCTACATGGAAACCAAACTGCCATGTAGGGAAACACGGAACTTTGGGAATGAAGTGAAACTTTCTCTTCCCTTATCAAACTAACCCCCTTCTACTTTGTCTCCAGCATGAAGAAGAAGCCCCTCTGATAATAAATGGAGGTTTCCATTCCCAGATGCTGACATAATCCAGCGTTTAAGGGTGAACATGTCCCCACACACACATTATTCCTTTGCACAATGACCAAAAAATGACATTGGTGCTCTTAATCTTTTAACAAAACTGTGTGTCAAATGCAGAAATGCGCTTAAAAGAAAATTTAATAACTAAACATACACAAGAGAAGACATGGCTAAGCATTACTGGGTTCTGTGTCCTTCTCAGATGTTGACTGTTCAGAATTTGAGTCTAAAAGAAGATTTGAAATTCTGATCCTGTGCAACTCTGCCAGAAAAATTCATCACAGCTCCTAAACCAGGCATAGCCGAGTTATAAGCATGGTGCTTTTAGCTTTCTCCCAGTCCCCTCATTTGAATTCCACATGTCCAGCAGCACCAGTTCCTGAGAGAGCAGCTGTGCTATTTTTAGTATCAAAATAAAAAAATAAAACAGATACGTTAACTAAATTTTGGAAGGTAAACCATTGAAGACACAAAAATGGAATGAAGCTGAGATATATTAACAAGCATTCTCCATTAACCCTTTTCTATCTCTAACGTCTGGGACTCTAATTCTTACAGGTGACCATAGTATCTAATCTAATATTTCACAAATAGAAATATACCTGGAAAGGGGAAGATTTTTTCATGTGAAAGCATAAAATAAAAAATAGGAATGTCAAAAACATACTCTTTATACGTGCTCTGAAACCAGTAGAAAGTGAAATAAGCTTTAACAGCAAGAGAATAGCTACAGCTTTAAAGATAAAATCAGTTTCTACACTGGGTGACTACAAAGGCTTTGCAATTCTTACTGCCCACCACTTCAGGCCTTTGGTGAGATGTTGATAGTGGCCAGTTCTTTGTTCTGGCTCCTAATTCAGAATGAATTTCAACCATGGCAGATAAAAGAATTACGTTGCAATGGATAAAAGAAGCGTGTGTATTTCATGAGCATTAGAAAGCAGCGTTAATAATCTGATTTAAGATTAGCCTAGCAAAAGACATACTGGTTTGAGTACAATTAAAACTGATTTCTGTTATCTCTCCCATGTTCTTGCAGCACAGTAGTGATATTCTCTGCAGCACGAAGCAGTCAGGCCCCAGCCATGGGAGAGGAGTCCAGACATCCTTGGGAATTTGGGCCTTCCCTGCATTTTGTCACCCTTGTGCAAACGTTTTAATATGGCCAAGGATCTGGGTTAACATTTCTTAATTCAAAATACTCTCATCTGTGGGTTTTAGCAGCAGACATAAAGACACCTGGGCCCTTGTCTCAGGTCTGTCTGTCAGTGGCATCAGAGAGATTACTCTTCTTTTACATGGAATTCTGCTGTACCATGAAAAGTAAAAGGTTTTTTTAACCATCTCTGAATGTTTTGCAGAGTTGTTGTGGATGTTAATAAAGCAGGGATGCACTCTCTCTGCCTGAAAACAATTTTCAGTGAGATTTAGATACCACGCACTAATGAGAGCACAGGGGTAAAATTAAAATGAACCCATTGTCCACAAAAGGACTCTCAGCCATGTCGAGTTGTGATGGAGAGGCTGCACAAAGAAAGATCAAACAGGGGGTCATCAGCAGGTACCAGTGATGAGACTTCCCTCAGCCTCAATGCTGATTTCTAACACTGGAAGATGTGAGCTTGAGAGAGTGAGAAAAAAAAAAGAAGTAATGAACCAACAAAAAAACAAGACAGCACTGCTTCTGCAATTGCAGCTTAAAATAATCCCCCACTGTGGCTTTCTGAGGGGAAAAACAGCCACTTGAAATGTTGCTGTCAGTGACAGATAAGAGGAGGGTACACAGTGGAGATAATTCTATCAGCAGATGGGAATGGAGCTTGCTACCCTATCCCATAACGATAGCATCTGATCTGGATGGATTTGACATTGTCAGAGCTTCTGGTCTCAAGCTGAAGTGGGTATTTCCAAGAAAAAGCTCAGTGTTGTAAAACAGTCTGAGCAATCAACTGCATACTCTGAGGGGACACAGAAAGAGTTCCTCTTCCTGCATTCTTTGGTCAGTCTCTTATCAAAGCCCCAAAAAACCTTGGGCTTTCCCCCTCCAAGCTGCGTGTCATCACCCAGGTATTTTTACAGGCCTGTCAGATTCCCCCCACGACTCGTGATGAAAATAAGTGAAAAGTACAATTATGGGGTAGACCTGACTCTAAATAAGAGCAGGCCCAGAGGTGTGGCTGTGTGGTTCTCTCGTGACAAGTAGTGGCGTCCTGAGCTGCAGCCTTTTTGAGACCAGCACTCATTATGCAGGACTTGACCTGGAATGGAGACCATCTCTGTTTTCCCACTTTGTGAAACCCAAATCTCAGCCTGGATTGAAAGCGAGAATCCCCTCCCTGCCCCCCCCCAGATCTATGGGCAAGAGGCTCCTCTGGACCCCCATCCATCAATTACCTTGGGGTGTGCTTCTCCCAGGGAGCTGGAAGCCTTCGTTAAGGAAAAGCCAAACTCAAATGAGGCTTTGCTCACGTCAGACTTCCTCTGGATGCTGTCCTGCTCCTTATAGGATCCTTCCTGTGCTCCCAGCCCAGCAGCAGACACTGTTGGGAGCTTTGCCTGACAAATATTGGAATATTTGGCTCAGTAAGGTCCATCTCATCTATCAGGCAGGCTCTGGCAGAGCTCGGAGCTGCAGCCCCAAGGGCTTGCTTCATCGCAGGTAAGCCAAGCTTGTATACCCAAAGCATAGCTCTCTCTTAGCACATCTGCTGACTTGGAGGAGATAGTTAACACCACTTAAACAAAGAAAGAGGCCAAATGGTGCAGCCAGTTAATTAATAACTCCTGTTCCTTAGCTGGTAGGTGCCAAAGCAGCTCCGTGGCTGCCTGCTCCACCGCAGGGAGCAACTCCAGGCGAAGGATGAGGCCATGCTCTGCTTTCCAAGAGGGCTCATGTGGCCAAAGACGGAGCCGACTCGGTGGCACACAAATCAATCACTTGCTCCCCAGCACGAGCAGGGTAACAGCGGCACAGGGAAACCGCTTTTGTGACACCCTTGTCCCTTGCCCTCATCAAAACCAGGAGATATCAGGCAGGAGGTGATGCCCTCTCCCTCTGGCTCTAGAGTGACTGGGATGTCCCTTGTCACCTCACCCTGGGCTTCCAACTGGCTTTGGGCTGCAGTTTACAGGATGGTGTGGTGAGCAGCTGCCCTGTCCTACAGAGAGCTCCTGCAAACTGTTATCTGACAAGTGTGGCAGTTGTCCCAGCTTTAGAGAGGACCTAGGTGAGAGAGACAGCCCAAAGTGCTCCAGTGAGGACTGTCCCCATGCAACTGTGGCAAGCATGAAACTAGCCATGTGTTCCCACTGCTGCCACAGCTGCCACTGCTGCTGACACCTCAACAGCCCTGCAAGCCCCTTTTGTCATAAGACTAGAAGCAACCCCTCCTTCCTCAGCCCAAGGTGGACACCCCCTCTACCTAGCCCTGCTTCATCATAAACTCCTCCATCTTGTCCTACGAGTCCCAACTTCCTTTTCAAATTTTCTCCAAAAAGTGAAAGCCATAGTTCAGCGCTCTCCCCAGCAAAGAAACACGCCCTGCTTTTAACGAGAAACCACACGGTTTCATACCTCCCACCCTGACATCCCCCACACACCTCAGCATCGCTGGCAGGGAGGTACCACCGACCGCAGGGAAACGTTGATGCTGAGCAGGTGCCCTTGTTCTGCGTGGTCTCCAGAGGCTCATGGACCCAACCCCCTCCTGACACAGACCCTGAATCCTGGAGAGGTTTTCCCTGAGCACCCAGGAGCAAACTGTGCCCTCTCCTGACCGTCAGCCATTCACAGCAAAAGCTTGCCCCATCGGAGGACAGGCCAGCCACCGCTGAGGCTGGGGACAATCAAAAGCCAGATCCAGACCCCAGGTCTGTAGGGGACAGAAAGGCAAGGTGCCATTCCAACAGCCGTCCAACACTTCAGCCAGGAGGTTGTGGGTTTTGGTGGTGGCTCGCAAGGCTGAGAACCAGAAACACTGCAAACTCATGGCTCACCCAAAAGCACCTGGAAAGGGCTCGATAAACCCCCCATTTTCTGGAGGGACACCTTCCCGCAGCCCCCGCACTCACCTGAGCCCCCTTCCCGGCGCTGGACTCTGTCCCTGCTCCTGCTCGCACCCTGACACCCAAAGGGGGAGAAGGGGGGTGCACGGTCAACCTTTGTCCACCATCCTGACGCCATTGGGACAGCGAGAAAAGGAGCTGAAGAGCAGGCTCACACCCAGCTGGGACACCGTCTCTCCCTGGTAAAACCCTCCTCCACCCCGCAACTTCCCCTGTTCTTTGTGTGCTGTCTCATCTATGACTAATTTAGATCAAAATCTCCCCACTGCCAGCAACTCATCGGTTGCGAGTGTGTGTGTGTGTGTGCACGAGCTTGGGGGAGCACACTTAGGTGCATCCTGGTACCAAACAGGGCTGTGTACACATCACTATTGCTATTAATTGTAATTCAACCTCGTCAATGAATCACAGTCCCCGGCTGGAACCGGTGGCATTCGCATCCCCCAATCCACCCTCACCAAAGTACACCCAGCCCACCACCACCACTTTCCCCAGGAAGGGAGGAACCCAAAAGTTCTTCTGGCTCAGGCAGACCTGCTCCCAGTGCCGAGGGGAGGCAGGTCAAACCCCCAGCTGGCTTCAGTCCCCCCAAAGCTCTAGCTGTAACGCAGGGTGGGAGGAGAGCTTTCTGCTCCAGGAATGTGGACACCCTACAGGTTTCGGTGTCCCAACCCCTGTGGTCCTCTGGGATCTCCCGGAGGAGAAATGGGAAGTCTAATTCTCCCTTGTCCCCAACCACCCCTTCCACCAGGCAGGATGGGGAGCTGTCACCTACCGTGCTGAGCCAGCCTGGCCCATGGCGTGGGGCTGGCATGGTGTGGGGCTGGCATGGCATGGGGCGGGCATGGTGTGGGGCCAGCAGCAGCACCGGTGGCCACGCAGGAGGAGCGCGGTGGGGGGCACAGCCCAGGCACACAGCTCGTTTTTGAAGGGGCCGCTCCTCCTTCGAGAGGAAGCTGCGAATGGGGAAGATAAGGCTGAGGTTAGATAACAGGAAATGTCTGGATGTGAGTGACAACACGGCCAGGTTGTGAAAGCAGCTGTCACCATCCTGCCACTGGGGAGCAAAGCTCACAAGAGGGGCGAGAGGTGGCTGGTGGAGGGCAAGCACCTCACACCTTCGCCCCATGTCCCTCTGTTGCCCCAGAAGCCTGGGCCACAGGAGCTGGTGGCCACCCTCCTTGCACCCGAGATGAAGGCAGCAGGGCAGAGAAGCTGTGTGGCCAGGGTGGCCACTTTATGGCCTGGAGCAGTCAGACCCCACACTCCCAGCTCTGGAGGGGTAGAGGAGCCATGGGGAAGGCCATGAAGGCAGGAACCACCAGAAAGGCTTTGGCTCAGGAGACAGGCTCATTCCCATGCCCAGAGGGACCTCTTACCCCTCTGGCTGCATAACAGGGGCTCTGCTCACAGAGTGAGCTGACTCCAGCCTGTGGAAGTGGTTTTGCCCCAAAAGTTCCCCACAGGGCTCATCTCCTTTTTGAAGGCATGGGTGCGGGCAGCAATGGGTCTGCTCCCCAGGAACTGCATGGGCAGACAGGCTTCACTTCCCAGTCACAGTGCCTGATGGAAGAGCTGCTGCTGGTCCTCCGCTCCCATCCCTGCCAGACCCTCCAGTATCATCCTTATCTCTGGACCAGTTCGACATCCATCAGTGTTTTGTTTAGAGTTACCACCAAAGCAAGTTCCATTCTTTCCCACCTCCTGTCCTTTCGGGGACTGCCTGCAATACGAGGCACTCTAAGGTATACGCTCATCATCTCTTAGTGCTATTTCCATCTGGCATGGCTGGGACAAAGACCAGTCAACGCAACTCCGGAGACAGAGGCCAACAAGCTGTCTGTGCTCAAGCTGGTGGCACAACTTGTGATGCAGAAGCCAAACCACTTCCAGGAAAAGCGGGAATTGCAGAGTGACATTCCTGGTCTCTCTCAGCCAGCGTGCTGTACAGCCTATTTTGTGAGCCCAGGACTCATTCAAAAGACATCACTCCCCGTCAGCGTTGTACCAAGCGTGTTTGCCATCAGCTAGCCACACCAGGGTGACGGAGGCTTTGGCATCCGGCTTGTAGGTTGGTTTTCTCCCTCCATGTGCTCAGCTGCTGCCCTTTCATTCTAGTTTTTTTGCCTCTCGGGTTTTCCCTTCCCAGCCTTCCCACTGCTGCCCGGCTCTGCAGCCAAACCTCAGGGAGACCCTCTAGTGCTGGCAGCCAGAGCCTGCGTTCATACAGCAGCTTTCAGTTACTTTATCACCCTGCTGGGGCTGCAGCCACATATTTTCTCATGTTCCTGCAGCTCTGTCTAAACCCCTGATCTGGAAAACACTTATGCCTCCAAGTAGCTACAACCACCGAGCTCCCTGGGAGACTCACAAACTGCTCCTGAGCTCTGCCCACAGACCCTCAGCGAGCCCAACCTTCCTGCTAAAAGCAAAACCTGGCCCTTGTGCCCGAGGGATAGTTAGAAAATGAGGAATACGGTTACTGTTCAGTTCCTCTTTCATCTGCCTGTGTTTTAAAATATACAATAAAAGAGGAATGGAAAGGTCTGGGTGGTTTTTGTTTTGTTTCTACTTTGGTTTTAATTGGGGGGAAAGAAGTAAGTTTGTTCATGGAGTTTGCAGAGGCTTTTTTTCTAGGCTTTCTTTTTCACTCTCTTTTCCTCCTACTTTTACCCTAAAGGCTTTGAAATGGGTGAACTTCCAGGTCAAGGTCTACAGACAGGAAAAAGGGTAGATGCTTCGTTTCCATTTTTGTGGGGATGAAGTGCAAAGAAAGTGTTGAAAAACAAAACGTTTGGTCACTCTTACTGCAACGTTAAGTCAGTGCTGAATTAAAAAAAAAAATCACGAGTGACTGAGAACACCCAAAGCAAAGGCCACTATATTTTGTGATTTCTAAAAGCCCAGACCTAAGTCCAGATCCAAACTCCTCAGTCCACATCCATCTCTAGCAGAGATCTTCCCAAATATCTTCTCACACAGCAGCAGTTAACTGCATCTCCCTTCATTTTGTGCTACATAAACAGAAGATTTGGGGTATTCACTCCTTTTTTCTAGTTTCTACACCCAGTTTGAAGCACGATTGATAAGATACTGTGGACTATTTCTGATCTTGCTCACATACCATTTACATCTGCGGGACCCCCTGCACCTCACTGGGTCTAGTGCTCACGTACAACAGCGTGGATCAGAGTCGATTCAGGCCCCCAGGCAAAGAAACAAACTCATCACTAGTTGTGTATATACATGCAAAATGTATAGACTAGTCAAGTGCTTTCAGTAGGAGAACAAGAGCAGTGTCTGCACACTCCTCCACAAATTAAATAGCCCTGGATGATCTGCTCAGCTGCAGGATGCATTGTCTTTCACCCTCACAGCACACATCCCCATATTGCTCGAAAGTTAACTGTCAAAAGGTGCTGCCTTTGTTGCTCAGGAGGCCAGAGCAATCAATCAAAGTAATCTTTTTTGGCTGCTACATCTCAAAAATGACTTATGAAAAGCATCAAACTCAAATGCCCAAGCATCGGGTATTAAATCTGCAGACAGGTTGGTCAGTAAAACCATCCCTCTGGCAAAGGACATAGATCCCTGGCTTCTAAAATGCAGACTCCTGAGGGTCCTTCAGTTCTCAGGAGTTTAGGAAACTCCTCACAACTTTTGTGGGGATTTGATCCTGCTTATTTTTGTAGCATCTGACCACAGCTGGTAGCAAGCCTTGTGAATCTGGGGTCCACATCACGAGGGAAAATGCTCCCCTTGGGTGATCACCCAAATTATTATTGACTTTACACATACAGAGCAAGAAACAGACTAATAAAAAGAATTACCCAAACAGTAACGAAGCTGAATCAGTGTGACAGGACCCCCTGTTTTGCACTGCATGGTCCCACAGGCCAATACTGATGTCCAAGGTGGATATTTCACAGCGAAGCTGATTTCCTCTATCGTTGGCAAATGTCACCACACAACCCCTCTCTGTGCAACAGCCTTGAAATTGCACTCAATGTTTCCTAATCAAGCTAGGCTTTTTTTTTTTCGCTTTTTTTTTTCTGCACATTTGCAGCATGCAGCTCTGCAAAGAGGAAGAAAGGAGGCTGAGGAGCTGGGGGGATTAGAGACTGTCAGCAAACACTGTCTCAGGGGTTTCTGCATGCTGTTCCCCCAACCACAAAATTTTCTAGGAAAATAACTTGAAATGGAGTGGTCAAAAAAGGGTCACAGATCAGCATGCAGCAAGTTCTCTTGCACTGTAATTCCAAGTTCTTGTGCTTTTTACCTGTCATGGAGTAAGGCATGAAGGATCAAGAGGTTCATACTGGACACAGACAAATTGGGGCTCGTTCTCTGCAGACACTAATGCACAGCAGTTCAGCCCAAGGCCAGATGAGTGAAGAGTTTGGTCCATTGGTCAGCAAACCCTCACAGGACACCGGGAGATTTATCCTTGGGAGAGTTTGTTGCACAAATATTTTCAAAACCAATATACCCCTCTTGAAGAGGGAATTAAAGCTGTATGTTACCAAGTCAGCCCTGATTCCAGTCATCGGGGACTGTCTGTCATTTCAATTTGCTCAGTCAATCCAGCTCTGCCAGGTAGCAGCATCCACAATTGAGGCCGTAGGTTTTGGAGCCACCATATAAAGAGGTGCAAATACAAATTATTCATTTACCAGCCCCAAAACCACCAAACTGTTCTCCCTCTCCCTCAGGTTCTTCTTGCAGGCGAAGTACACTATTTACTCCTGCATTGGATAACTGTTGGATAAAGTATCATTTTCAAATTATTCCCCTCCATCCTTGGGTCTTGGAGAGCTTTCAGACTAAATCTCAAGGAGCCAGTTGCTGCTGGACATTTTCTGTCCCCTGATGTGCCCTGCAGCATGGTGTCAGCACCCTGAAGAAGCCAGCAGCAAGTCCTCCAGCAGTCAGCTCGAAACACCACAGTTGGCAATTTGTCCAGATGTTGCTGAACTCTGATGCTTCTCAGCATTACAGATGGTGTTTTGGGTGAAGCTGGAGGGTGAGACTATCATGAATGCCCACAGGGGAGAAAGCAATACAAAGGTCTTTCACATGAGTGACCATAGGGGAATGAGGGAAAGAGGAAAGAGGAGACCAGGGGCAGTCCTGAGCTTTACATCTGGAAGCACTTATGGTGCTGGATTCGTCAGGGAGCAAGATGGGGTGAGTGTTGTCACAGTTCCTTCCCTCCAGAAGATGGCTGATGAAGCCACAGCTTAGCTCTAGGCACTAAAAAACCTCACAACGATGCAGGAAAAAATGCCAACTATCCCTTGAAGGCTGAACTGCAGATGATGGAGAAACTCCCTGGGGAGATCCTCCTGCAACCCTGGCCTTTAACCTCTGCAGCTAGGGAGAAATCTCTTCAGTCAGCAAGCTAGGTCAGAGCAATTGCATCCTCACCACCAGCCTGCCCATGGACAGAAGACTTCATTGCTCGTCTACCTGCTTGATAGTTCCTTCATCAAAACGCATGCTCAGCTGGACCCTGCATTAGGGGCTCACCCAGACGTTGAGTCTCATGAATACCTTGTTTCCATTTCTATTCTTTACCTCGTTCAGGAAAGAAAAAAAAACCCAATCGACACACAGCGTGGACCTCCCAATTTTGCTGTAAGCGATAAATCGCTCTCCCTTCCTGCCCCCTTCTCAGATGGGTGAGAGTCAGAGGCCGGACTCCAGCAGATGGAGGATGTTTCTGTTCATGGTTGATTATGCCTTTGTCACTTTTATTTTAGACCTCTGGTTAAGAAAAAAGGAGATCAAAGGAAAAAGAATGACACAAACCGAGAGGTTGAAAGCTGTTTTTCAGATGGACAGTGACAGATAAAAAACCCCACCAACTGTCACAGGCATTGAGTGACCCAAAAGACATCCTGTACAGCACACACTATTAATAATGATAAAATATAATAGCAGTGTTAACATTGAAATAAGTAGAAAAATAGCACCAGCCAGAAGTCAAATGGGTTCAGGTAGCTTGGGTTCATTCTTATTTCATCTTAATTAGATCTAGATTTTTATATGAGCAGAAGAAAAGCAGACTTCCATTTGTTTTTCCCCAGTCTTCCATCCCTGTCCAGTCAAGACCAGCATTTTGTTCACAGGTGCCAAGTAACCATCACAACCTTGCCTGAAGGTTTTGCCTCAAAACAAGCTCATATTGCAGCCATCTATCTCCTTAATTCCAGCACAATATTGAAAACTAAAGCCATATTTTCCCATATTTACACCTCAATATCTTTTCTCTTGCAGTAATCTTGTTATGTGACTGGGCAAAGAATAAAGTCTTACTGTGGGTGTGAAAGATTGATAGACTTTATCTCTTAAATTAGGAGCTATGGAGCCACACTTTATTCGCTGCTGATGTCAACACAGTTGTTCCATACAAATTATCCCTTAGAATAGAATCCAGCCCTGGCATGCTGGAAAGACAGCCATGGATTCACATTTCTTTTTTTCACTCTCTTTTTTTTTTTTTAACACCAAAAATTTTTAACAAGCTGTCATTTAAGTTGTCAAAAAGACAGGATTCTTTTTCCTGGACAATGAAGGCAGGGAGAGACTGTGCTTCTGGTGCTAAATGTTGTCTTTTACTAAATTACAAATTTACTAAATTTGCTAAATTACTTTTCTCTGCATTTTGCTTTCAGAAATCACCTATGAGCCAAGTTTCCCTGCTGCCAGTTTCTGGAGATCTTATCAAATGAACAAGCTGGGTACAAAGCACTGCTGATTACTACATGGCAGAGGAACTGAAGGCCTGTGTAGGACTCTCACACTCTTGCTCTGTGTCTACAGTCTCTTAACTCTGCCAGGGGAACGCATCAGAAAAAGCAGCTTTACAGAGTGGTCTTTTGAGATGCTCATTTCAGGCTGCTCCCCTCCCGCTGGCTCAAGACGCTGCTGCTGGCAAAAGCCATTGGGAAATTCAGGGAAGAAAAACACATCAAGCCTCACATCAGGTTCAGAGATACCAGTTTGGAAAGGGTCACAAGTCACAGATAACTGGAGACTGGGACTGCACTGGAAAGATACCAGTTGCCCTGTTCTTCCGCTCTTCCCTTGGCATCTGCTGCTGGCGAACCCCAAGCGATAGGGGTACCAGCTTGGCCAGTGCCTTGTCTGACCCCAGGCAGATGTTCTGCTCTTCGGTTAAGCCTCAGAAACAACAGGGGACCAGCAGTACCAGGAATACCTACAATACCAAAATGGTGTGGTTATCAGTCCCGCGCTCCCACAGGCAGCCACAGCAGCGTGGCCAAGATGTGAGCGCTCGCCACTCTCGGACCCTTCTCTTTGGGCTTCCGGGAGGAGGCAGATGTGTAGCTTATCGCTCACCCCACTTTTAGCACACGCAGGGCATTTCAACACTGCTGGCTTTGCTTGCAGAGTCATTGTCATAGGGAAGTATGTGACCACTAGGCTCCAGCTCGCAGCTAGAGCGCCGTGTTGCTCAACAGTGACAGTTGGGTTTACATCAGCCATCATCCTCTGTGGCAATGAAGTGCTTCCCCAAGACCAGAGCTGCTCTTCAGCTGCAGAAACCATTGTAACAGAACAAAAAGGGGTTTCGCTGTACAACATAGAGATTGACCTCACAGTCCATGAGGCATCATGCTGCTGGGCCTCCCTGTAACCGTTGCATTGACCCCTCCTGTTTAGACATCTTTGCAGCTCTTGTTCCCCTGAAACCACCTCTCACAGCAGGATCACCTGCTTCATCCAACCTCTTCACAGTGGGACAAGAAAATCCCAAAAAATATTGCGTGGTTTGGTACAATTGCCAACAAGACTTGTGAAAGCAAGAGCCCTATTTTTCATAAGCATTGCCTTAATAATGTTTCTCACCCTTGCCAAGAGGCAAACTAGACTATGAAAGGAGGTCATAGTCCTTATAACTCCAGGCAGCTCTTTCTCTTCTTCTGAGACTCTTTTAAGAGACTATTCATTAAGTCACATGCCTATAGCTGAACTGGGACGGACCTACCAAACAGACCAGAATATCTCCAACACCCAGTATCTACTTCCAGTGCATCTTCCCTCATGTGATGGAGCTCTTGAGACATTCCAGGGCGTTTTCCACTCCAGTGAAATTCCATCAGCACACCTCTTCCCACTACAATGGATACTGAACTGGAGTGATATTGCATAGAGCATGGATGCAGGCTGAAACACCAGCATGTGGCAACTGGGGATTTCTCCCCCTTTCCCAGAGCAGCCCAGTTGTTTGACATCAGGTATGAATCAGGGAGAAGAAGAAAGAGAAGAGGTTTCATTGAATCCGATGGCTTGATCTTATCCCAGGATGTGAATGCCAATAAGCTTTGAAAACTCTCAATCGGAAGAGTTCAAGTATATAAACAAACTAATTGTCTCCTTCCAAAGCAGCTTACAGAGCACTGCACAAATCCAACAAGGCACATAAAAAGTGTATTTTAAGCAGCACTCCAACCTTATCCAGACAGTGAACTTGCACACTTGGCACCAAGAGAGACAACAAATTGCCCATCAGAGCACATTGCCTGAGCAAGGTATTAGCCATCGGAGCGCTGATTACCCTGCTGAGCAGGTTAAAATGCCAGCGGGCCACCAGACGGGCGGTCCACAGGCTGCCTGCAGGGCAGATGGGAGGTCTTGATAGGGTCAGGGCTTTTCTCAGGGCTTCCTGTCAAAGGTTGTGAACATATGAACGTTCAATCTTACAAACTGGAGCAGACAGGGTAATTTTGTGAGGCAGGATAATTTTTCTAAGCGGGTAAATTGCTGGCCTGATGGGTAGGCTTTGCAGGGGTGGTGTTCTCCAGCAAGGATAAAGCTGCTGTTGCAGTGTTGCACAGGGGAAACCTCAGCGTAGAATTCAGCAGGGCCCAGAGACAGGCATGAATATTTTAAAAACTGTTCTGCTGTGTATCATTTCTATGCATTATATTAAGGTTTTACCTAAGGATTTGCATCTCTTTAGTAAATACAAAGCCAAATTTAGGGTGACTGGTGCAAGGAAGGGGAAAG
The DNA here is from genome assembly GCA_004320125.1 of Scolopax mira. Taxonomy (NCBI): domain Eukaryota; kingdom Metazoa; phylum Chordata; class Aves; order Charadriiformes; family Scolopacidae; genus Scolopax; species Scolopax mira. The sequence goes on along the minus strand of BJBW01005332.1, from coordinate 89,574 downwards.
AAACATGGCAGGAAGGTACTTTGCATCAAAAACCACCACCCAGCAATAGCTGGAGCCTCCTCTAGGATTGTGTTTGTATTGTCCTCTCCACACCCAAACCAATCTGCTCACTGCGCATCCAGGTAACTGTTAAAACACACAAGGTCCTCAACAGTCTGTGACCTTGCTCCTAGAGGTGGTCTGTAGAAGCCCTGAGGAAGAGCACACACAGTTTAGTCAAGGCTAGAGGGCACGGAGAAGGGGCCAGACCTGACCAGAGCCCCCCAAACAGCTACAGGAGCAGTTTCCAGGCTTGAAGCTGGAGGAAGAGTTTGAAATGAGCGGATCAAGGGCTCAGCTCCCATATCCAGCTCCTCCAAGGCTCCCTCTTGCTTCAAGTGGTCGCACTGGCCGAGACACAGGGCTTTATTCGCAGAAGAGTCACACTGGGCACAGGGACACCCCAGAGGTTCGGGAGAAAACGGGGAATACAGCCTCTCCTCGGGTCCGGAGAGCCACAGCACCGCGCTCCCCCCAAATAAACGGGGGTCTGGAGCACTGAGCCCCGGGGGGAGGATGGCGAAGGGCACCCACAGCCCTCCGGGGCGACCCTACGGAGAGGCCACGGTGCTGCTCGCCCGGCCCCGTCCTCCCTCCCGCCGCCGCCGGGTGTCGCCTCCGCTCCGCTCCCCCCGCCTCGCCGTCGGTCGGTGCGGGAGTGCCGGTGCGTTTGCCGGTCTGGAAGAGATCCTACACCCCCCCCCCCCCCCCGGCCCCGCCTGTGCCGAAGCCGGGGCAGGGGGAGCCGGTCTCCGCACCCCGGTGGGCCTGGCGAGCCCGCCGGAGGGATCTTTGGTCGCCCTTGCCGCTTCTCCGCTGGCCCGAGCGTTGGCCGAGCCCCGATTTCCATGACGCGTGGTGCCGGGGAAACTGCCTGGGAACATTCTTTGCGATCCTGGGCTTGCAATCTCTCCAGGGGAAAGAGCTGCCGGCCAGCAAAATACAAGGAGGACTTGTCAGATTTTATTTTTAAAGCCCATGTAAAAAAAAAATAAAAATAATGCAGATAAAGATTTGTGCCTGCTTGCGGGCCCGGAGCAGGAGCGAGATGTTTTCCCGGGCAGCTTCCAGGGGTCCTGCTGAATGAGTGCAGCTGGAGGAAAAGCAGCACTACTGAATTCTTTGCCCTGGGAATCGCCTTCCTACCAGCTAAAATGTGACCTCTGGTACCATGATGTCAGCTACAGCATTCTGCTAGGACCCAATTAAGAGAAGAAACCAAAAGAAGGGTCTGCTAATTACAATAATCAGTAGGAACCTGGTTCTTGCCGACCTCCAAACCTGGCAATGACCACAACCATCATACCCACTGCCTGCCTCATCCCAGCATTTCTCCCTGAAGTACAATGTGCTTTCAAAGACCCTCAGCATCAGTGCTCCCTGGGAGTGTCTGTGAGCAGAGGTGCTGGGTCTGGAGCCTGATCACAAAGCACACTGTGTCTGCATGGGATGGCCTTCTTGTTGAGCTTCTCTCACCTCCCTGAACCACTGTGCAGAGGTGAGCAGGAGGGGGCTTTCCCAGACAGGTGGGGGCTGCCTCCCTCCACAGAAAAACAGGGACACCAAGAAAGCAAACTGGCAGAAGTGAACCCTCTGTTCTTTTTCACTGAATTTCACTGAATTTTTAGAGTTGGA
>BJBW01005332.1:49174-87860 GCA_004320125.1 Scolopax mira | reverse complement strand
GAGCATGTCACTCAGGAGCATCCAGGCGGGTCTTGAAAATCTCCAAAGAAAGGGACTCTACAACCTCCCTGGGCAGCCTGTTCCAGGGCTCTGGCACCCTCACTGTGAAGCAGTTTTTTCTCATATTTGAGTGGAACCTCCTATGTTCCAACTTATGCCCATTACTCCTCATCCTCTCACTGGCAACCATTGAAGAGAGTTTGGCTCCCTCCTCCTTCAACCCATCCTTTAGATACTTATAGGTGTTAATAAGATCTCCCCTCAGCCTTCTCTTCTCCAGACTAAAGAGTCCCAGCTCTCTCAGCCTTTCTTCATAAGGGACATGCTCCCATCCTTGAATTACCTTTTTTGCCCTTCACTGGACTCTTTCCAGTAGTTCCCTGTCCCTCTTGAATTGGGGAGCCCAGAACTGGATGCAGTATTCCAGTTGTGGCCTCACCAGTGCAGAGTAGAGGGGGAAAATGACTTCCCTCAACCTACTGGCCACACACTTTCCTATGCAGCCCAGGATTCCGTTGGCTTTCCTGGCTTGCTCATTGTCATTTTGCTGTCAACCGGGACACCCAGATCTTTCTCTTCAGAACTTGTGTCCAGCAGATCCACACCTAACCTGTATTGGTGGCTGACATTCTTTTTGTGCAAGCCTTGTCTCTGGTTCACATTCACAGGAGTCATTAATTGCTTTCTTTAGGGTCTGTAGGCAGAGAAACTGGGAGGGCAACAGGAGAGGAAATAAAGGTTTCTGCTTTTTCTAGAAAACAGGTAAAGGTAGGCACTACATCCAGGAAAAGCAACCAGAGGTGGTCTTGCCTTATCAACTTCTTATCAGCTTAAACCCCTCCTCACTGCTGCCTTTAATGTCCCGTGTGGCAGAAGGCCAGTGGTCCGCAGAGGTTCAACAGGGAACATGCAAGGGAGGATACAGATACCAGGAGGTCAGGCCTTTCTCTGACTCAGTCTCCAGCCCTGGTTTCAGCCATGTCTGTTCTTAAAGGCAATTATAAGTGAAAATGTTTCTCAGAAGCCTACCAGCTGCCTGTCATACCCCAAATATTTAGAATACCTGCCCTGAACAGGACTGCAGCACCGTCTCCTTCACATACCTCCTCCAAACCTCAATCTGTTATGCTTCCTGATTGGAGGCAGGCAGTTTTAATTTATTTTAATACTATCACTGCACAGACCCACAGCGGGGATTCATTGTCATATTAGACCTTGAAAGCAATACCTTCCCCTTGCTCTTAGCAGTTCACCCATCTCATGTTTCAAACTCTTCACTCTGCTGAACCGTAATGCATTACAATCATATTTTTAGATATATCTGTATGAAACATCAGGGCCTGACTCTGCCAGGGCCTATGAACAGAGAGGGGGAGGCAGTCTCTGCCCCAGAGGACACGGACACGCAGACCACAGAGCAATCACTGCACCTGAAGTACTGGGAGCCAGATCACATGAGCAATCCTCCAGTTCAACCCCTGAACTGTTGATGGCAGCCCCAGGCCTCCGTGGCAAAGCACATCTTAAATACAGTGATGATTTTAAATTGCTCAGCTCCTAATTAACACACCTAAAACTTATTACTCCTGCTGTTGCCACAGTCTGATGCCAGGCACCTTATTTAACTTCCCAAGCCAAGAACCTAGCTCCCTTGCTAGGCACAACTAGGCAAATGTAGATCCCATTTGCCCAGAAGTGCCTTCAGAAGATACACCATCACTGCTCTCTATGCTGAGTTGGCCTCTGAAAAGGCCTTCTCTCCTGCATGAACCACAGAGAGAGACGAGGCTTCCAACTTTGGCTCCACTGGAGATGCTTGCATTACGTACTGTAACTACTTTCCTTGATTCCTTTTTAAAAGATTCCAAACTACTCATATCATATCTGGGTGTCTCCTCATGCCTCTTTGTGACCTCATGCAAAACTTCTCTAGAATTATACTTTGTGTGAGGCCCAAAGGTGATCTATACTCCCCATCATTGCCTTAATGGAAGACACGCACAGGAATCCCTGTAGGATTTTTACACCCCAAGACCTGAAGATGCCCACTCAACCTCCCCAATTTACATCAAGGGTGTGAGGCAAGCGACAGCAAAGAAACAACTTTCACAAGGACAGGTACTGGATCCACCCTGCAGTGACAAAACAGACTTTCACCCCAGAGAGGCAGAGAAACCTTGACTATCCAGGCACAGAAACCAGCTCTACCATCTTTCCCCCATTGGCATTGCTTCACATCTTTCAACCTGACCCTTGCCAAGGTCCTTCTCACTATCTGGTGGTTACAGTCCCGCAAGTTTTGCAGGTGTTTCCAGTTGGGATGAGCACTGTTAACAAGCCTTATGCTACTAATGCCTTAAGACAGGGGAAACCTGAGGAGCAAAAGGGACTGGGGAGTGAAAGACCACGTCACGCAGCTGAACTCTGGGTGTGCGGATGCAGCGTCAGCTGCGGTGCCAGTGAGTACTCACCACTGGAATGTCCTGCAGGAAAGGGGCCGGTGGCAGCACCGGGGCCAAGAGGATGTGAAAGGAGGTGAGGAACTGAGCTGACCCCAGGGGCTGCTCACATCCTGAGAGAGCGGAGCCAGCCCCAGGAGAGAACAGAGCTAGAGTTTGGCTCTATAAGTAAGTGCTCTATAAACAGGTGGGTCTGGGTGGGCAGTGGAGAGTGATGGCAGCTGGAAGTCCCAGAGGAGAAGGGGCAAAAAAAGGGATGTTGTTACTCAACAAGGACACCTGAGCTGAATCATCAAGAGTGGCTGTGCTTCACAGTGGGGATCAGAGTCCCCACAAGTGTGTGAGGAGGGAGAGAAAAGGATAATGCAGACAAAATGGCAGTGCCTGTTCCCTAAGCAGCAGGGCTGTGCTGATGCCTTGGTCCTGGAATTCCCCGGCCAATCTGTGCAAGGTTCCATGTCCCGTTCCTGGGGTCCCACAAGCTTTTCTGCTCATAGATACCCAGAGATCACCCATCCCCTCTGAGCAGCTCCCAAGTCACGCTGTCAACGGTGCAGTTTGTCAACACAAATGTGTTTTGCAATGTCGTTTTCTTAGGGACTAAAATATTTTGTTTCTCTATTCAGGGACACATTTTTTCACTTCAATCAATCTTTTGCAAATCAATTAAAATATGTATGCATACGGGCATAGTCTCCCTCAAATTTCCTTTCATTTATTTGATAAAGTGAAAGGGTTCTGCAGTTTCTTTCCATGTGTAACATTTTTTACTTGCAAAAACTCGAGAAGAATAAAATAAATGCATATTTCAGATACTTTTTTCTTTCAGCTATTGGTTCTTAGCCTTTTGCATCGTGTTCCCACGAGAAAAATAACAAACATTTCTAACTTCATGTGACCTGAGAGTTTGGTGGGGTTTTTGTCTTCTAAATATTTTCTCACTTTATACAGACACACACACACACTGTGACCAGAGCTTGGAAGCAAGTTTGTCACCCTCTGCTTTTTTAGCTCATGTAAAAAAGATCAGAAGCGTTGAACTTCTGACAAAGTCCTGGCTTCGGCATCTCTCTTGAGCTTGCTACACACTAAAAATATTTGACCAGTGATATCAAGATCATACCTCCCCTAGACCGGCCACTTTAGGTGGGTACCTGCTATCCAGAACGGGCCATTGGCCTCAGTGCTATCGCCAGCTCTCCTCTCCCTCCCTCTGTGCAGCAGAGCAGAGAGAGATGCAGGGGCTGAGGCAGGTGCCATCTCTAAAAGGGTTTTGAGTCTTCCAGGACCCCAGAGACAGGACAGGAGCTGTGGTGGCCGTGGGAGCTGCTGCCAGGCAAGCTGGGGCAGCTTGGAAAGTGCTGCCCAGAACCCAGCCTGCTGCAGCTGCCACCTGCAAGCTGTTCTCCTGCTGGTCTGGTGAGAGAAGAGGTCCCAGGAGCCACCACAGTGAAAACTCTCTCTGGGAGAACTTGAAAGATAAATGCCCTTAAAACCCTCTGCATTTAAGATGTGGGCCTGATTTAAATATATCAGCAAAAGAGTCCAATACAGTCCAGTAAAGGCTGAAGTGACACAATGGGACTGCTTCCCATTTTCTTTCATTCCTGGCTGGCCCTTATCAGGTTTTAAAGGAGGGTTTTTCTTCCAAAACAAAAGCTTCCTCCCTCCTGCAGCCCGTGGTGTGGTGCAGCAGTGCCCTGGGGAGCCCCAGTTGGCACAGAGATGACCAGGCAGCCTGGGTACCCAGAGTGGGACATGGTCCAGGCAGTGCTGCTGAGGGTCAGGATGTGATGTGTTGTCCATCCCACCTCACAGATGGGAGAAGAGAAAGGGCAGGCAGCTCCTTCCCCCCAGCAGTCACCTGTGGCCACCTGGCACAGAGCAGGGCACAGACAGTCCCTAACACGTTGCTTTCACAAGGGCCAAATTGAGCCCTGAGCCATTTCCTGAGCCCTGGGCTCAAACAGCATGGATTTGCTTGTGTCTGTATTATGAAGCTCTTAGTCCTAGATCTCCAGCTTGTGGAGGTCTTGTGGTCCTAAGGCATAAACCTTAATTTTTTGTGCGGGTTTTGGTTATTGTTGGTTTTTTTTTTTTTTTTTTTAGTTCAAAGCACATGAAAGAACACACATCCTGTGCTGCAATCCATCAGAGCAGTATTTTCATAGCATGAAACTGTACGCTTGCCCACGCTGCCTATTGGCAGTGGTTCCTGATTTATGATATCGTCCAAACAATGTTCAGGCATCATGTTGGAGAGGACTATTAGTGGAGACTAAAATAGTGCCAGAGTGGGAGCTAATAATTAAGAAGGACAGATGATCACTAGTCCAGTGCTTAAGCTCTCAAGCTGGCAATGTTTTGTTCAGCAGCGTAGACATAGCCTGGGAATCAACAAAAGCTGGAGGGACGTGATCAGGGAAGTATGTAGTTTACACACTGCTCTGCCAACTGGGACATCCCAGAGCATCAGGAAACCTTGGGCCTTCCTACACTGCTCTTTTTCAGTGACCATCAGCTGCTATGCCACGATTCAGGCACTGTAATATTTATATCCCTGTCTTTGCATCACAAAATAACTTCTACTCTGAGGGTTGTTTTGATACAAATGAGCAAGATCATGAGTGATGAAGTGAGGGGTTCAGGTGGCAATGGGATGTGGTGGATGTGCTAGGTCTGTGCAGCAAGCAGAGCATGGCCACTTGGAGAGCAGGAGGAGACTTTTCTCCAACGAGAATGGCATCATTAGAGCATCACAGGGAGCATCAGTGGCGTCATGCTTAGGTTTTGTGGATACTAAAGCAACAGGAAGGTTTTGAAGGGCTGCCTTGGTTGTTCATCAATTGCCCAGTAAGCTACTTTGCTTTTACTACTAGTAGGGAACAGAAATACCATGGGAGCAGTATTGGGATTGGGAAGGAATCACTGCTGATTATTCCTAAAATCCAGGGTGGTCCACACTTGGTGGAAAAGTAGTTAAAAACATTTCAAGCTCATTAAGCTAAAAGAAAAAGCATTTAAGAACAAAGACTTTTAATGTGTTTTGAAGGACATAAAAATCTTTTAAACAGCTCGTTTTCTTCTCTTGAGCGCAGCAGGAATTACTCATAGTCAGTAATGTATTCAATACAGCTCACCCTCTCCAAGTTTTCTGTTCTGACAACCCCCTTTTATTTTCTCTATTTGACTGACTGTTGAAAACTATTTGCTTGTTCCAGTCTGAGAACAATTCTCCCTGTGCAGTCACTTCCCAGGCAGCTCCCGGCTCAGAGGAGTCAGAGGTCAGTCAGGACCTGACCTTCCCAGTGAATATACCTGGCTACGGGATAGCTCTGTTCCCAGTGAGATGGCCATTACCAAGGGACTGCCTTTTCTCCTCCCATTCCCTAATATATAATTTGTTCTCAGCAAGCTTTGACATAAGTTCACGTTTTCTTAGATACTTCTACCAGTCAGTTCTTCCAGGGGAGGACTGTTCATGGAAAGCTAGAGCAGAAGAAAATCAAACTCTGTTTTATTTTCAAAAAGGGAGACTACAAAGAGATGTCTGCCCTCTGTGGCATCTGTTTCAAACCTCACATCTGGGGTGAGAAGATTTGTGTGAGTAGAAAGGCACTTTTGCCCAGCATAAGTTGGTTCCCTACTGCACATTCCCGAGCTGCTTACCAAGCCCAGATGAACATGATTTAAGTGGCAGGGCTTCCATCCCCTCACCTTGGGAAATGCTGCCAAGGTTTTACAGTTCTTGCTGCTAGCACACTTTTCTAACTGGGTTTCAATCTTAAATGTCCTTTTGCACAGTTTCATCCCGTTGGTTTCAGATACAGGCTAAAATTAAAAAGAACAACGTGAAATGAAGCCAAGGGAAATGCATTAAGTCATGTTTGCAGAGCACATTGAGAGAACAGGACAAAACGTCCTTGGGAGGACAAAGAAATCGATCGTTAATAATGTATCTCACGGTGCAGACACCACAGAGGTTTTACAACTGCTGTGCAGGCAGTGTGTGCTAACCTTACAGTGTGGATCTGCAGAATGAGCCTAGGGATAAAAGCAGCTCAAGGTATGGGATGAGAAGGTGTGTGTCTAGCTCTTGGGAAGTGCTGAGCAGCCATGAGTCCTGCCACCACACAGGCAGAAGGTCTTCTCCAGAGCTGGGTGCCCACATGGGAATTTTCTGGACCTGCTGTCCTCCTGGATGCACACAGCAAATGGGTAACTTTTTGGAGCAGAGCTCAGACTTAAGCAAAGTGCATTAATCTGAGTCTAAGTATCTGACAAACCTTGTTTAATTGTACGAGAGTTAAACAGCATAGAGGGGATTGTAGTGATCTAAAAATGGATTAATATTCTATACCCTGGGTAGAAGACCTGAGTGCAGCAATGTCTGACAGTAGCTGTGATCATCCCACATACACTTGGCAAACAAAAGGGAGTTTTAAACTGATTTAATCTTTCCTGCTTTTTGTAATAATCAAGTTCAGATGAGAATCATGTTGTGGATGGAAGGAACAGTCCTGGTCAGCAGACCCCAGTATCTGTCAGGAGAAAGAGATAAGAAGAAGGATAAAGAGGAGAGATTTGGCCAGGGCGATGAAAGAGGACCAAAAAAATGAATGCCAAAACTCAACAAAGACAAATTAAACAAAGTGGGGGATTTCTCAGTGAGCAGAGAAGCAGCAAAGCAAAGTCTAAACATGCTGGGACTCCGGGCCAGTCCTGAACCCCAAACCATCTGAATCACTGCCAGTGGTTTTCCTTTGACAACTTCAGCTGCCAAGGGGGGAAGAATTGGGCAGCAATTGCGGATGAGGAGGTCCAGATACCCTCACAGCAGGTACTGCACAGATGGCTATGAGCTCAGTATCTTTTAGGTAACACATTGGAGTCCTAATGGCAGCAACATGTATAACGAATGAGGTCACCAGGACTAATATTATTACAGCAAATTCCACAGGAATTAATCACATTTGAGCCATGACGATAACAGAGCGTTGGTTAGCGAATTATCTCTCAAGCCTCCCATCCTTCTGGCACTTGCTTGTAGGCCAATTTCTTGGGATGGGGCATGGACTGTTTTCTTTCAAAAGAAAGACAGCTTTTTTCAAAAAAAAAAAAAAAGAAAACAGATTCATTTTGTCTGAATGAAGTTTATTCCCAGGTAGGTCGGACTTTGGAAGTTAAGCCATTTCAAAACTGCATCATTGATGTATTTTCGTAAGGCTTTGTGTTGGTTTTTTTTCCCATTCTTTCTATGCAAAACACTGTCAGGACCCTGGGAAAGTTCCCCCACCAGCCTTCTGGCTTTGAGATAAATGTAATCTCTTTATAAAAACACACACTTACATAGCTTACACCAGCCTAGTGCAGGATGTAGTGTTCCCCATAAATCATACCACTTCACTGCCAGACCAAGTCTAAAACACAATGAAAAAAATATCTGGGTGAATGTCCACCTTAATTTTTGTTTTTCAACAGCAGGATACTGAAGCGAAAGGGTTCTATTAGTCCTCGCACCAAAAAAAAGCTTGTGAGATGTCCAGATAAACGTTTTCCCAAATTAATACTCCACATAGAACATCATATATCAATAAAAGGAGACTCTTACGACCACAAGAGGGAAAATCCATACAGGTGGAGTGAATTGTGTGCATATGTGAGATTGGTGGGTTTGGTAAGGGCACTGATTTCCAGCATGTCCATCCTCCCTGCTGCTGGACGGCTGGCAGGTTTCTATCAAAGGAATGAGAGAAATAAAATAAAATGAAAGAGAATTTTGATCAAACTCCTGGAAATCAGAGCAGTTGTTAGCCAAATTGTACATCACGATGCAGGTTAGAGTCAGGTTAGTGGCAGTGGGTTATCTAAGGGCTATTTTTCTTAATCTGGTCATCCCAGAATAGCTGCTGTGCTTCAGTTTCCAATACAAAACTGTCTCTGTTGCTCACATGGAGTAAGCAGGAAACCAGCAGGAAAGAGTGAAGATTCCACAAAAATTCCGCCTTTTCCTGTATTACTGGCTGTGCTGATGCTTTCTCTGCTCAGCTCTTGTTTGACTCCTGGGCACCCATCCAGATTCACCCTCTGGCAGGAGACAAAAAGTGCTGTTCATAGACTAAAAATCGGAGCTTCAGTTTTGAGAGACCATTTGGGTGACAGATGTTTCTGCTCGTCTGTCTCCATCATTATTTCTTTCGCCTACTAATTTCTATCCTAGGAAGTGTGTGGCACTACTGCAAAGAAGGGAAGGGGGGAAGCCCACAAAAGAAAAAAAAAAAAACAAAACAACAAACAATTTAAAAGTCTTGGGACATGAATTCTTAATCAGACATGTAGGTCCGGTTATGCCCGGAGGGGTGAGTCTGTACCTCTGGGTCTGGGTGGGAGTCCGCCTGCAAAGAGTATTTCACACAAATCAAAGGGCAGATGTTACACAACGTCTCTCCACTTCCATTTCACAGAACAGGGAGCATCTGCAGTCCAACAGTTCGCAAAAATGTCATCTTAAAAGAACTTGCAAAGCTGAGCCCCAGTCCTGCAATGCATAGGGACACCTTTGTCCATGCAGAGCTTGTCATTGGTGTCAAGGCTTAAGACCATCAGTCTTCATGAGGGATGTGTTAAAGCAGAAGGTCAGTAAAGTATTGGGTAAAGCTCAGGAGGAGTTCCGCTTTCTTAATTCCTTGAGTGGATCAAATCTCCTCTTAGTTTTACCCCCTTAAGTGAGTCCCCGATGGATTACACTACTCCCCCCCAAAAGGGATCACAAAGCTCAGTACATTTTGTCTTTTGAAACCAGCTTCACACACCCCCTCGCAAAACCATCTTACACCTTGACAGGTCTTTGGCTGCTTTTCTATAGCCAGTGATGGATGCTGGCACCCATCCTCTTGCTGGCTGTGTCCCCTGTCCTCCATCGCTTCTCTTCTCCCTTCCTCTAACCAAGTAGACACTCCTAGAGGAGGACAGGCCATATCACTGCTGTGATACAGGGAGCTACACATGAGGGGTGGGAAATAACTCCTGAAGCTGTGCTTATAAAGAAGCTAAGGAATGAAGGTGGTGTGTTGATAACAAAGGTGTAGCCCTTGCAATCCTGTGCTGGGACAAGCATATCAATAAGTAGTATTTTACTTTCTCCATAAGACTTTTGACTGCAGGTGCAGCTTTGATGTAGTCCATCACCTGCTCAACTCAAGCTGAAGCCAACATAATCAGCCAATATCCACTTGACTGATTGTATAAAATAGATGAGGGTTTGTCAAGTCCTCATCTGCTGCACAGGTATAACCTGGTGTCTATACTACAGCTAGGCAGAAACCTTCGCCTTCCAGTTTGTGGAGACACTTTTTATCAGCACTAAACACATCCACTGAAGCTAGATGTATTCTTCTTCCCTGTCAACATGAAAGAATAACTTCAGGACAGAGCCATACTTCAAAACTTGCTGCTACCATTTTCTGTGATGGGTAGTAAAGCAAGAGAGTGTGGCTTAGGATACAGAGGCACCTTCATCAAGGGATACTGAAAGCTTGGAAGATAAGCAGGTCCTCTGAGCCTTTGATATTGAGTAAATTCAGGAGCAGGTTAGGGAAGTGCAATTGCTCATCACAGCAAACAGTGGAAACTATTTCATTGTTTAGAATAAAAGATAATTCAGGAAGAGCTGTATTATAGCTCTGCCGTCTGTGAGAGACACCCTGGTTTACTTTTCTGTGCATGGCTGGCTTCTCTAGGTGACACATGAAGCTAGAGTTTGACCAGGGCAGGACAAGGTGTTGAATGCATTTGAATGGAGCAGAATATGAAAATGAAGGATTGTAGTTTGCCAAGCCATGTTTCCAGGCCCTGAGGACCTCCTTCAGACCTCATGGTCCCCCCCACAGCTCTGACACACAACAAGGCCCAAATCTCTGCAAAGGGAACTGCGATGTGTGGGGCTTCTCAAGAGAAAGTGGATACTTTGACCTGTTATTTTCCTTCTTTCCTTCCCAAAAATCCAGTGGCACAGGAAGGGGGTCCTCCAACTTCTGTAAAAATCATTTTCAATGGCATTTCAAAGCAATACCTTTTAAGGAGGAGAAACCCATGCCATCAAGTACTGTACATGCATCAGCCACCCAGGAGCCTGAAATGGTTTCCACTGGGCAGATCTACAAAGCCACTGAGGAGTTGTCACAGAAAGTAATGATGACAAGCCTGGGACAATGAGAATTGAAACTCAGCAGAACTCACGGACACCTGAGTTTTACCTTCACCTTATACAAATCTGTGTCTTCAGATGTGTGAGTGGTGCCACCACCAAGCTCCATGAAATGCACCCGCTGCAAAACCAGACAAAATGTGAGAGGGAAATCTTTACTCTTTTGCAAAGATATAATGAGATAAATAAATGTGAGGAAAGAAGGAAAAGTGATGTCTGTATCTGCAGTGTAATGGTGATGCTGCACTATACTTGTCACCCAGCAAGGTCCCTTCTCCCCTCCAGATCCCCAGTGAGCCTGGGTAATAGACAAACACCAGTGAAAAGAGCACATTTTCTTCGAGATGCACTCACACAAATGGCCAGAATTATTGGGTTTTGCTATGATTCCCAAGGTGAGCATGGCTATTCAAAGGAACAGAGAGGGTGACAGAGGTCGCCTCTTCCTCCTGCCAGGGTGACGGGGTCCAGCTTCCTTCAGTTCCCCTCTGGGGGGAACCCTGGGAGGGACAGACCAGCAAAGCGATGGGGATCCGGAGCAGGGTCTAAGCAAAACAAGGAGAGTTTTGTCTTTTGGAGGCCCCCTGAGCACACGTTTCTGCCTGGATGAAGAGGGGAAAGGGAAGAGGAAGGAGAGAGAGGTGTGGATGGTGTATGGTCCCCAGCAGTCCTGCAAGGTTCCAGACCACTCTGCTGCTGGGACGCACGCAGGCTCCATAGTGGAATCCTGAGAGGAGGAAGGAGATGAGCAGTGGAAACGGGAACAAAATCCCAGCCATTAATTACCCTGTTCTGGGACAGGGAAATCACTCAATTTAGGACCTGTCATTTATTTTTAACACGGGCTCTTGGACTCACACACTGTTGTTACTGATCTTACAAAAGGAGGGTGGAGGGGTTTCCTTGCAGCACGGCGCCGGTGTTGCACTGGGCACAGGATGGGCTTGGAAGGTTTCTCGTTCCAGAAATGTGACTTTTATAGATCCTGCTACAGGAAATAAAATTATTTCTATGCTGAGATACACACCGTGTAACCCTCGCACACTAGGCAGAGTACCAGAGGAGCACAGCAATGGCACAGGCACACACTTGGAGACATGGGGAGAAATGACATATTTTGTCTGGAAGTCTACAGTTGAGAGGAATATGAAAATTATGTAAAAGGGACACTAAGCTAACTAGTAACCTGAGAAGGATCTTATAGTGAGATACAAGCTCCCAAGAGAAATAACAAAAGCCTTTGTATTTTACTAGTGCATTTTTATACCATTGCAATCCCTAATCAATTTTAAATCCATCTCTCAGGCCTATCAACACTATGCTACATAAGTCCCTGGAGCATATTCTTAAAGGATACTGTACTTATACTAAAACTGATTAAAACACCAACAGGGGAAAATACAACTGTATTGTGCAATTATTTTCAGGGCTGGCAATAGTGGCCTTAGAGAGTGGTATATGCTTATGCACAGACATGGCTAGCATGAAGGGAAAACACATAAACAAACCCTCAAAATAGTGCAAAAAGCTTTAGATTGGTCTGGGATGGCCACACAGCTTCACTCCACCCTGACTTTATACGCAAATTGTTGAAGCAGCTTATCAACTTTAATATGCTCAGGGAGTTTGACAAAATCAGAGTGCTCTAATCATCGCCCTCTTTCAGCCTACTTTAATGATGAGCTAATTGCCCATGATGAGACTTTGATTTTCTTGGAATGCCTTAGCCCTTTGTAATCTTCAGGTTCTGGCTTATTCATGGGCATTTTCATGAATAACTGCAGTCCTTTTTGAGTAATAAAGGAAGGCAGTCCCACACGGGAAAGTGAGCTGCATATTTTCTATATGTGCATGAGGTACCTGGCAATTTGTTTCTTTCAGCCTTTAACCAGGTTTCTTCTGCCCCCGTGGAAGTCAATCCAACAAGGCCAATACCCGTTTTCTCTCCAAACTGTACCTCTATGTGGGATCTTTTACTCAAGCAATGATGCAGCTGAATGGAAAATAATCATGGAGCCAACAGTTTTCAATGCTGAGCGAAGCCTATGCTGCTGCTGGAATCTAAATTGGACAGCTTGTGGCTTTGGGACTTTGCAGCAAGGGCTCTTTAAATTAGGAATGTGTAAAGACTTTCCTGCGGTTTGGCACATGGGCAGCATTCCATAAATGCATCACAAAAATTAAATATAGAAAAGACCTGTGGATAGGTCTAATCCTTTTTGCTTGGATAGCACAGAATTGGTTCCTATGGGACAGTTTGCATTGTTTGCTTGAGAAGAGTTTAAAATTTCCTAGGTGATGAAGCTTCCACCAATTCTTTTCAGGAAACAATAAACAGCCTAACACATCTCAGTGTCAAGGAATTTTTCTGAGATTATTCCTACCTTTTTGTTTGGTTGGTCTTTTGAAACATACAGCTCTTAGATAAGTCCTGCTGGACTGTTATAAATAATTTCCTTCCCACTTCAGTGCTTACAGTTTCAATTTTTCTGGTGTGCTGCATGAACTGGGCAGAGGACAGGATTACACGTATTGTGATCTCCCAGTTCATTCCTTTTTGATTCCTTCACACAAGCTTTTCCCTTAAAATCCCCAGTCAGCAAATTTTTCTTTTCTAGATCCTCCCTGGTTGGATCACTGCTTTTTCAGCAAAATGGTGAAATGGATGGCTGAAAGTCCCACAAGCACAGGACACGGCATACACTATCCAGTGTTTTGCTTTCCTTAGAATGAACATGCTGTAGTTTTTCATGGGCTGTAATACCCTGTATATTCCTGAGCTGTCAGTCATCTGGGCATTTGTTTTACCTTCGACCACAGGCACAGATTTTAGTATTAGAAAGTATGCCGAGGCTTCAGCAACCAGAGCACAAGCTCTTCTTCAGTTCTGTTCAAATTCAATGCATAATGTAGGTCTCATCTTGGTGTTTGTGGAAAGCTTGCTGAGGGCATTTAGCCACTCTTTAATTTGGCATGGTGGATAAAAGTTAGCACTGTAGCTCTGGAACGAGGCATGTTGGCAGAAGTTCTGGGTCTGGATCTAGAAGTGGAGCAGCAGTGAAATGCCACAGTTGAAGGGAGCAGGTGAGCCAGGATCTGAGATAACAATACTGGTGACCAGGACCATATTCATCAGTGGGACTTCCAGCTGAGATAATAACTTAAGCACAGCTCTGCTGAGATAACAATACTGATGACCAGGACCACGTTCATCGGTGGGACTTACAGCTGAGATAACCATTTAAACACACTCCGTGAGCAGACAGGACTGCAGTCAGAGCAGGAATGAGTTAAGAATTGCTGTAGTGGAGAAAGGCTTTGGTGGACAGCACTTGGAAAGTTTTACCTTTCAGAGGAAAGCTTTCAGACCTCAAAGACACTCTCATCCATCTTTTCTCTTAAGACAGGACAGTTGTCCAGCTCCTCACCTGTACAATGCTAATGGAGATGTGCTCCATTCCTTGTTAAGTGCTGTTATCTGCAAATGGAAAGTGCTATTTAATTTGGAAAATCAAATACTATTTGCATGTATGTAAATAAAATGCAAAAATGCTCTTTCTGAGAAAATAATTTTAAGACTAAAAACACCACTAGAGGAAATCTTTTGCCTTTTGTTCCCTCCCCAAACACAAGTGGAACACTGAAGGTGATTATTCAGTTCTCCTGGGATCTGCTGCTGCTGCATCCAGTGACGGGTGCTAAAATATTCTACAGTGAAGTTAGATGAATTTGCCTGATGGTGGCAGTTTTTTTGTCTTCTGAGAATAAATTTTGTCCTCTCCCAAATTCCTCATGTCTGACATCTCTTTGCATGGACAATTTACAAGAAGGAACAAAGGGGAATAAAGCAGGACTCATGGGGCTGCCGTTCAGTGCAGCCCTGGCACCAAAATATTCAGATGCCCAAGAAGTGATAAAAAAGCTCAGGACTGACTGCAGCCATGGACATATATATGGAGTCTGTTTAACATTTTCTGTACCCTCTTTACTGATTTGCTTAGCCTAACATATCTTTATTATGGGTACAGGAGTATCTGAGGCTTCTCCAGTAGGATTCATGTCACTTAACTGGGAGTTTATAAAATGTTTTGACAGTTCTCATACAATTAAGATTGTTTTCATATTCATACACTGAACCACACTTGTATGTACTTTCAAGTGTTGAAGATTTATTCATTCTCCTTTGCACTTCCTAGAAATGCAGTAGCAATTCCTAATCTGGCCATATTGCTTTGGGCTCTAGAACAAAGTTTTTCACGGACTTATTAAAGCTGGACCAACCCTAAGCTGGAAACCCATATGCTCAACTTCTACCTTGATCTGTTAACATAAGCCTTTCCATAAGCCAATCATGATGACTATTCCATTCCATAATTTTTGAGGGCTTTTTATTATCCTTTTATGTTTATTTATGTTTTTGATCAATGGAATCATAGTGGACAATGATTGATTCAACTGGAGAAGAAACTCTGCAGACAGCATCTTTTCCTGTCACTCCTAGAGATGCTCCCACCAATCTCCAAGCTCAGGAGACCTTGCTGGACCTTTCATAGAAAACATTGGCAGTGGGCACTTCCCAGTAGCAAAGCCTGCAGGGCAAAAGGTAGAGAACAGATTTGCTGTCTGTCCATAAACTGATGGCCATAGCTCCTTCTTCCAGAGGAAGTAGTGAATAACATCCCATCTCATTTTTTTGAGACTGATAGTGATGTGAATCATCCTTTGAGAGGGTGGGTGAATGCCATTTCCTCCAAGTGGCAGATGAGGAAATAGGCAGATGAGTGCATTCCCCAAGGTCAAGCGCAAACCACAGGCAGGAGCTGAAGAAGAACCCAGGATGACCAACTTTCTCAGGCAATCCATGAGGACAAGGCAGTGTGATGCCCACCTCATGCCTTTGCTGCCTGAAGCCTTCCCTTCTCAGTCTGTGCCATCATTAACGTCAACGCATCATCAGCAGGCCCTGGCAGCCTGGAAATGAACAGTTCCTTCAGGAGGGCTTTGTAGAACTGGATCTAGTAAAGCATATTTCTCACATCTATTTTGGAGCATGTGAGAAACTGACCTCTTCTCCCCAGAGACACATTAGTGCTGGCAGTGTAACTGGAGGACAGGTCAGCAGGGACGGGATCCCACTGCCCCTCCTTGTAACAAGCTGCTCTGGGAGCTCTCTGCTGGGAGAGGGCCTGGATATGGACCTCCCGATCTATCTGGAGGTGGTTAAGACAGCAGAACTGTGAGGCACAAAGCTGGGTCCAGCAGCAGTGTGAGGTTTCTCACATCCTCTCCCCCAACACCGTCCTGCTCACATCCTCTCACCACAACCCCCCATCCGTGTCATTCTCCGAGTCCGTATTTCCTTCCGTTGTTCCCCAGCAATTCCTTGGGCTGTACTGTCTCCCTTCCCGGCCTCGTAGGCAGCCTTGGCTGTCCAGTGTGAACCGATGGATGGGCTTTAAACAACAGAACAGAATAAACATTTGCTTCTCCTCAGAAGTTTCCCCCTCCCCAGCGCCCCCACGCCCATGCACACACTGCAGTCAGATGGTGAACGCTCACACCCCTCGACTCAGGGATGGAGGGTGGGAGGGTTTCAGAGAGATTCTCACACCATCTTGTCCCTTGGACAAACTGTGGTCCTGTTAGTGCTACCCTCTCAGCGCTGAGGCTCTGCTTTCCCCCTCCTCACCATTCCTTTGCAAGCACTAGGTGGGAGCTATATTTGCCAAGGTGCTGAGCATCTGCAGCCAAAGACCTAAAGCCCAAATGGAAGCCAAAGTCCTTGGAGTTTATTTCTTTTTTTAGCCCCTCTCTTTTCCTCCCTTATCAGCAAACATCAGTTTGCCAGTGGAGACAGGCAGAAGGAATCAGCGATCCTGAGCAAACTAGGAACGCTTGTTCTAACCAAATGCCCCAATATTCCCACCAATTAAAGCCATCTCTATCCAATTTATTTATCCAGAAAACCTGAAAAACTGTGAGGAGTCAAAAGTTGTTGAATTCTGAATGGTTCAATTTCAAGCTAACTAAGGTTAATTTGAAAAAAAAATAGAAACATATATAGGGTTTTTTTGTTGTTTGCTTTTAACTGTAAACAAATCAGACTAAAAATAAATTTGTGTTGGTTTCACTTCGTTCCAGTTCTGAAACGATTTGGCCTTGGTGCAAAAAAATAAGGAAACAGAAACAAATATGTTACCGTTTTTGTTAATTTGTCACGGGAGCCACAAAAATCCATTGCTGAGATTGTTTTATTCCTAACTAATGTCTATTAACTCTACAGTGTCCTACTGTGATCCTATAAAATCCTTGGGAATATGGAAGAGCTGCTTCTTCTGTCCAAATGCCGATGTGATGAGGAATGGTGTCAACACGATGATCTTGCCACAAACTCAGTTACGTTGCTCATTATCCCTGATGCTGTTACCTGACTGATAAGCAGATTCTGTGCCTCAGGGTGCTCCGAGACTTGACAGGGATGGACTTTTGTTTCCTGATAGTCCAACAGGCCTCACCATTCAGGAGGGATGACGGGAATCATTTATACATGGGCATTTCTGCATCTTTGCAGAAATCTTCTGGGGATTTCTGGCTTCCTGGAGAGCTCTCAGAGCCACTCTATCTTTGGAAGGCTGCAGGACAATGGTGTTAGAGGGTGAGATTAAATTCTTGGAACTCTTCCATGGTCTTTTAGAGTGAGTGAGGTCACAGGCAAATTAGCAGGTTTTTGGAAGGAGATAGGACTGTTTCTAAACATCTCTCATTTTGCCATGAGAGGTTTTTACCACCCCAACAAGTGACTGCCCAAAGCAGGAGCCAGTTGAGGGAAACACTTTGATCACACTTTGGCCAATCTGGTCCCCAGTGATGCCTCTAAGCTTTGCAACACTCCTCCACCCAATTCAAAGCACCGTGACTAACGCTCCTGCATACAGCCCATTTCCTCAAAACAGCAATCACAGGCTGCAGACAACAGGCAAAACCTTTCGACAGGAGACTGGTCATGCCTGAGTGATGTCCTCAACACAACCAGTTCAGCGCAGCATGGTGGAAGGAGCGTTAACATGGGTGTGATACCCTGCCGAGGAATTCCAGTGTCACTAAGTAATTATTTGTAATAACTCAGAGTAACAATTTCCATATGTAGGACCCAAAAACAAGAACTACAAGTTGGGAGATGCCTTCTCCAGCTTGTTAGATGAGAGAAGGATTTCCACCTCCTCTAAAATAAGATCTATCCTCTTTTATATTCTGGTCTCCATCACCCCACCAAAATAAAATTGGCTGAAGACAGATATGTCAGTGAGCAGAGCTGGAATTTTTGCTGGAGGTTTGGGGTGGGGAGGGGTTGGCATAGACTGAACTCTCAGTGCCGTGATCATATGTTACTGATTAAGGAGCTTGGACAGACGCACCTTTCACTTCCAGTTTAGATGAAGACCTTGACTGTCTCCTCCAGGATGGCGAGTTTCACTCAGTGAGACTGGGAAGCCCCTGAGACGAGCCTCCTGAGCGGTGTTCAGGCTTTTTCAGGACTGTCCAGAGTGTGGAAATTCAGAAACAGAGTGAAACTGGGAAGTGGACACAAAATAAGAAAGGGCTTACTAAGAGCTTCCATCCAAAGAAGTCTATGTGTTTCCCTGCATGGAGGAATGGGATTTTCCCTTAGCCATCCCTCAGAGAGCTTCTTTGTCCAGCTGGGCAGAAAAAGCCAGGAAGGCAAAGGTTAATGCCAACGAGGTAATTTGACTGAATGGTGTCTTTTTTTTCCTCTGCTCCCCATTCCCCCCCCCTACACACACACACAGAGTCTCACACATCCTGAAGCAAGAGGAAAGGAATTCCCTGTGCAGCCGGGTGGCAGGACACGGGCCAGTGACACCACAAGCTGGTGCGTCCTTCTCCTGCGATGCCCCCACACCAGCACCACCTTCAACCCTCCCCAGCCGCACCGAGAGCCCGGTCACCGGGACCAGAGACACAGGCACAAGTGTTTTTCTGTTCCTTCGGTCCACAGCGTCATCCTGGCTGTAGCCGGCACAAATCCTCTGGCTCCCAGCCAGGCCACAGAGGGGCTTTTTTTTTTTTTTTTCCCCTTCCCTCTGCCAAAGCAAATTGACTTCTGACACCTTCCCTTATGTTTTCCTCCTTTAAAGGGTGGAAAGCTGAAAGCCTGGCTTCGCTGTATTCCTTTCCACGCCTTCCCTGTACTCTCCCGTCTGGATGTTAAATAAGCTTTTTCAGGGAGGACTGGGCACCTGGGTCACTTGCAGGTAGCTGCTTGAAGGCAGGGCAGCGTACACGTGCGCACGTGTGTGCCTGTGTGCTGAGGACCACAAATGAGCTTGTGTCAGGGATGCCTCCCTATCTACCCAAGGAAAGCATGGCTGCCCTGGGAACCTGCCCCTGGCTTCCTTTGTGACCACCCCCAGGCATTTCATCTCCTTGGGCCTTGGCCATCCTGCTTGATGAAGTGCCTTCATCTTGCCTCCTTCTCAAAGGTTTGATGAAAAGTGCTGTTTGGGACCGAGGTGCTACAAGCAGTGCCTAAGACAGACAGTAAGCAATATCTTTATAATTACTTCTCTTTTATTCCAGCAAGAATCTATCCCCACCTCTCCTGTAGCACAACAGATCTTGGAAAACCATTCCAGGAGAATCCATTAATCATATTGAACCGGCACAGGACCAACATATTTTCCCTTCTCTGCCTTCAAACCTTTCAGATGCATTTTTCATGTGGCTTCCTTGTCATCTCAAAAACACTTGGAAATTCTTAGAAATGTCCATCTATCTCAAGACTTAAAGTGTCCAAAAATGCACAGCGTGGGAGTCGTCAGGCTTCACGGTTTGATCCTCACAAAGCTTTGCAGTGCCAACTCAGCAATTCTTCCAGCATATGGGAAATAAACCTGTTCAAGACCCCTTTTATCCTCCAGTAAAAGGGTAAAGCTGTGAGGGACGGATTGGTTAAGTGTGCAGTGACTGCACATCCCTGCTCAGCTCTGGGAGGAAGAGCTGTTCTGTACTGGGGTGAATTGCCAGGCAAGGACTGCAGGGCCAAAGTCTTCACCAACAGGGGCTGATGTTGCTGCCCTAGGACTTGCAAAGGTATCATGTGATGGAGATGAACCAAAGGTCTGCATCACAAATGTCATTCAAATGATTGACTTCAGCCTGACTTGCTATGCTTATGTTTTTTGCTTCAACAGTGCTATTTTCCACTAGAATATTGTCACATTCCAGCCATTTGACATGCCCATGCAAACATCACTTTAGCCTTCTCAATTCATTAATCCTCTTGAACATAAGATGGCTGAATTCACAGAGTTAAGGGTTCTAAAGGATGATTTTTATCCCAGCCATCACTTATCTCTCTCTTCTGGAAGAGGCTGCTGGACAGCTGTGAAATTACTTTTTCATGGGCTGCCATACCAGCAGGTTTCCAGCTGGAATCAATGACAACACTTGGAAATAAATTGCTGACTGCTTAAAGCAAGAGGCTCAGGAAACCCAGCCCATTTCTGAGCTGGAAAAACAGCAGAAACAACCACCACCAGCCACCACGCAGCATACCTCTTGCATCCGTGCACAGACTGCAACCCCCCTGATTGTTATTGGGGTTGCACATTTTGTTCTGCAGGTGCAGAATGGAAATTCTCCATCTCGGTGCCATCTCGGACATTATCCAAAAGAGGCTGAGTGTGTTAGCTGTTGAGCAAGGAATCATCAGGGCTTTTAGCATTTTGGGAGGTAGAGGAGAGTCCTTGAACTAAGGAATCACCCAGGTCAGTTAGTGACCCAGAGGGTCATGTATGTCTCTTGCTGTCTTGTAGGCTACACTTGATTAGAAAATTTTTTGTAGGCTCTTACATAGCTTGGAGACCAGCAACCCTGTTACCCCTTGCCTGATATTCCACAACGGTGGTTGTTACTAATTGAAATTCAGGCTTGATGAACTTGTAATGAGTATGCTGGGTAGTGGTGGCTCAGTCAGTAGAGCTGCATGATGAATCTGCATGTGCAAGGGTGGAACATAACTGGTGCCAGTTGACACTGGAAAGCGTTTGGTCGTGGAGTTGGGCCTCAGAGACCATCCTTAGGTGATGATATATGTGAGCACTGCAGTACATGTTGCGAGTTATTAGGTACTAGCTCTTAAAGTGCTTCTTGGAAAAACTCCTGCAGTCCCCCAATCATTGCTAGCAGCAGCCTGATGTTGCAAAACATCTGGACCACATGAAAGGCAGAGCGCATCCATGGTGTCACTCCAGCAGTACACCAGACCATTGCAGCTGTATTCTGAGATGCATTCACCAGCAGTGTGACCTTTCCCAGTTGGAAAAAAACACTACTGGCTGGCTATTGGGAGATATGAAGGATGCCCTTAAGCTGTTATTGCTGCTAATCCTAAACACATTCATTTCCAGGACAACTTTTTCAACAGGTTGAATGGCCAATGAGCAGTAAGAAAGGCTTTTGACAAAACATTTAGACTTTGAACATTTTTAACAATTAATTTTTGTCAGCAATGTTTTGGTTTAATTTTGTTTCTTTATCTTCTAAATCAGTAGCATTGAATATCACTGTGCCTTTTCATGGGGGATAGAACTCAAAAGGAAAAAAATTATCCCAAGATCTTAGCCCTATGGGCATGATCATTAATCTCAGACAGATTTGTTCCATAGTCCATATTTTCAGTCTTCAACACATGAGAAGACATCTCCTGACATATCCTTCCACTGTCATTGCTGCATAAGTGCCAGGAAGAGCTTATATAATAATGCATCAGAAGTAAAAAAAAATCCCTTTGTAAAATTAGAATGATAATCCAGATCCTTTCAAATAAACGTCGCGCTACCTCTTTCTTGGGCACAGGCCAAGTAGGACTCTCTAGAAAGTGCTGCCTTTATATCTGCTTGGTGAACAGAGCTTCATGATCTTTATCTGTCCCTGAATTTGAACATGGGAAAGTGTGTAAATAAGCTCACTGGCGGTCTGCGATGACAAAGGAGTTTGCTTATCTATGGTGACATGTCCACACCTGGTGCAGTTCGAGGACCATAGCGTTTTTCCTTAGGATCACCCGTGTCAGCACTGGCCTTCCCACCTGGCTCCCACCACATCAGTTTAGGTAGAACTGTGTCTCACAGAAGCAGCAAGAACTAGATGCTAGAAGGAAGGTGTCTGAAGTCTGCACATGCTGTATTTCCACCACGGTTTGAGTGGTTTCCAGTTCTTGTGCTTGGTTTTTTGTGGCAGCCCAGCTACAGTGGGCATAACTACAGACACTGACTGGCAAAATGACATGAGCAATAATCATAGAACCAATTCACTTGCCAAAATGCATCAATCTTGCCACGTCAGCAATATTCTGTAGTATAGCCTATATGGGACCTACTCTTGGAGCACTTAGGAAGTAAAGCAGAGCAGGCTTCTTTATGGAGATTAAATGTTCTGAAATTGTAGTACATCAGAAAACATGGCCAAAACCGATAAATTGAATATTCTCTCTCCATGGGTCTTACTCCTCAGATGAAAGAAAACAGTAGAGAACCATTTCATGCAGAGACACCTAACAGATATCCCACAGAGCTTGTCTTTTTGAGTGGTAAAGAGGATCTTGTCTATTGTTCCTTAGAGACTGCAAATGTATTCTTAGCTTTGTTTTGTAGTAAAACAAAGCTTTTACTATAAACACAAATATGTTAATTTTGTCTTAATCTTTGGAAAAGACTCAGCCAGTCTTTTCTGGACTTTTGTCATTTTAAGGTAATGAAGAATTTAGAGTTTTTAAAAACATGAAGACCTGGGTTGAACAGGGAGATCTTAATGCCGTTTTCATTTCAGAAAAGCATATAAT
Organism: Scolopax mira; assembly: GCA_004320125.1. Taxonomy (NCBI): domain Eukaryota; kingdom Metazoa; phylum Chordata; class Aves; order Charadriiformes; family Scolopacidae; genus Scolopax; species Scolopax mira. The sequence goes on along the minus strand of BJBW01005332.1, from coordinate 65,332 downwards.
CTAGTTCATCTCTAATTTGACATAATAACTAACATAGCAGATTGTGACTGAAAGAGAAACAAGAATTCTCTTGCCCTGTGGATCATGGATCTTACTGTCCTCTGGAAAAAAAAAAGAAAAAAGGTATTTATAACAATACTCTACAGTCTCAGACAAGGCCTTCTGCTGAAAAGTGGAGACTTCTCCTACTTCCTTTGTATTGGCAGAAAACTAATCCACTTCACATATTCTAGCCAAACTCATGTTCTTGATCATACAGTTTGCAGCATTTTTTCCAAAAAGTATAAGAAATGGTTTGTCCACGAACCGAATGAACTCTGTTTCTTCTACTCCTCCTCTTTGTCTTGTGTGAGATTAAGAGGGACCATCTCTTGCTTTGTGCTTATGTAAAATTTGGCAGTGTGGTATTACAACAATCCAATTAGTAATAAACTGGTCGATAATAAAGGTAATGTCGAAACCAGATGGGATCATCTGACAATGTCTTTAGCTAACAGGGGCCCAAAAGACCAAGTCCAATGAACATGACTTTAACCAACGAATCCATTAGCTTCGCCATAACTGTAACTGAGATGCATATTACAAGATCTAATGCACAGATGGCTAGAAAAACATTCTGTGACAGACCTGTGTGAGAGAAATGCCTTACCAGAACCAGTTCTCCCATTGTTTCTGGTGCTACCCCATAGGTGTACGCTGCTATGGCAAAGACATCTCGTCCCAGGGCCCAGAAGTAAAAGTGTCACAAAACATCAGAACATGCATTTTGTCCTTGGAAACTGGGAATCAAAGAGCTTATAAATATGCAGAGACCTGCATGTGTGCCTGGGACCACATAGCAAGAAGACAGAGGAACTCAAACATGTATAGGGAGGAATGTCTCCCCTCCTCCCTTTGCATGTGCTCCAATCAGGATGTTTGTACAAGAAGAAAGTCAGTTGAACAATAAAACCCATATGTCAGATGTTGAAGGGAAATCTGGAGTCGAACATGCCAGAAGAAAATAACTGGGACCAGTTCATCCTCATGATAAGATTACCCACTCAAATATGCACATCACAGCATCCTGGTTAGGGGACCAAACTGATACTAGTAGCAGTGTGGTACTTGGTACTGTGAACTTTTCACCCGAGAATTGCAAAGCACTTTTACAATGAAGCCTAAATATATCTTTAAGTGAGATAGGAGGGGCTGTAAAGAGATAGCTTTGCTTATTTTGAGCATGAAAAACACACCATTCCACTACAACACAAAACAGAAATCTCAAATTCACCTGAAAATTGTGCTTTCAATGAATTTTAACAGAATTATACCCAATCAGACTCCAAGGCCAGTGGACTTGCATGTCTCCACACTTAATATGAGAGTTACTGTGACCTTTTGTAGTTATATTTTTAATACTAAAGGTGATATAAAAAAATGAACACCCACTTTAATAAGTATTTCATAATTTATGTAAAGTAAAGCAGCTGTCAGCAAAGCTGAGATGTCCTCCTAGACAAAAGACAAACCAATAGCCTTGGAGAGGGCTTTTGAAGACTGAGTTGAATCCCAGGAGGGAGCCAGAGGGAGCCATCTGAAGAGGAAGCTACTCCATGGTCAACTCCAGACCTTCGCCAAGATGTAAGTATGAAGAACTGGACAAAAATGCTCATGAGAGTCAAAAGCCTGGCCATGAGTTTTTGAAGGTTTCCTGCTGCTACTATGGCCGGAAATGCTGCAAGAGCAACTTTTCTTAACACTTTCTTTGTTCAGAGCTACATTTTATTAACCCCTTAAATAATGGAGCAGGAAGGAAAGTCTGGCAAGTTGAAATGAGGTGTAGGCACTGGGAGGTTTTGTATCTGAGTACTTGAAATTTTTCATGAGATTTATTATTTTTTGCTGGACAAGTGTTGTCCTCTCATCTATCTGTATGGGAAAAGTCCTTGCTAACAGGGTTTCATTTAACATGCAAACCAAAGGTAATTAAGAGCCTAATTAATTACATTTTTGAATGAAGTTCTGGCAACAACAGTCCGTGGCAAAGACAGTCAGCAGTTCTAACTAGTTTGGGGTTGTCAGGCGTTTCCAGAAAACAGCATCAAGCATCTCTCAAAGTTCATGACCACTCCTCCTGCTCCTTCTGCCCTCCCCACCACCCACCAGCCCCTTTTCATCTTTCATTGCCACAGGCAGCTCAAAGAGACGTTAATGTCCCAGAAGTGATCCTGACGCCAAGTTTCTCTATTAAAACCATCTCAAGGCAACAATCAGGTTTGCCACACGCTTATTGTCCTCATCACTCTCAGGCAGTCACAGCACATCAAGAATTAGGGCTGGTTTCATTCCGTGCTTTTTGCTCCTGCTGATGCTGTCCCCAAATTCAGGAAGGGCTGTAAACAATGAAAGGAAGATTATGGGGGGTGGGGGGGTGCATCGGCTTTTTTTATCTCATCTGGCAGTTAATCCCTTACCAAATGTGTCAGACCAAATGAGGAGGGGAAGAGGCTGGTGAGACAGACATGTGTTGTCTTCAGATTCTGTGGCTTCTCTGCTGCACTTATTTTTCTTCTGTATTTCTAAGCAGTCCTGACACAGGGTTTGCATGAAGCTCCCAGTGGAGGATCTTATCCCAACTCAACTTCATCCAGCAAAAAAGCATATATATGTTGCTCTGAGATCAGGCCTGTAAGTGGCCATGCAAGCTAGTCACAGAGACTATGCCACCAGGGCATCTCTTGGTCTTGCCATGCTGGAGTCTGAAGTCATTGGGATGGGGTCTATATTTCACTACTGGTGTATTACCCCCAAGATGATGAAGCACAGACCCTGTACAGCATCACTGATCCTTCAACAGCAAGGTGGACCTTGCTTATAAAATACACAAACACTAAAGCAAGGAGCACTCAGTCTTAAGTGCTGTGTGACACATTCACTTGGGCTCTGTATGGAGTTGGCACTGCAGTGGGGGACCTTGGGATGGAAAGGAATAAGGGAAAATATGGATCTGCTGTGAGAGGGTTGAGAAGTTCTGTTATAAAGAGTGGCCCCCAATTTGTGTTTGGCTGCTCATGGGTGGAGAGTGCTGGATTGCCAATAGTGTTCCCAGGTGATGACTGACACAAGAGCTTTTCATGGGTGAGTCCTGAGGAAAGAGCTCAGAGACACTGCTGGGAATCTCTTCTAGTATGATCCCGTAGGCTGAACCTTATCATGATACAGGAAGGCTCTGTGCCTCCAAATTTGCTTTTCTAAGAAAGAGATGGTTCATATGGGCAGTGTCCTGCTTATAGACTTATTTCTGGGGTTTTCTTTTGTCATCTAGGCCCCCCAAAGATTTGCTTTTGGAGGTAAGTTCCTTGACTTGCACAAGCTGTTGCTATTGCTTTGACTGCACTGAAGCTGTTCTGCCTGTGACCTGTGTAACAGAAGCTGAGGGTTTCAGATGGTCTCCCCCACTACTGGTCCACTCCAGCCCTTTTACCATCCCCCTCAACATGGTGATCAAGTGCTTTACCACCCACAAAGACACTTCCATGCTGTCCTGTTCCCCTCCACACTCACGTGTTTTTGCAGGTAAGGTAGATGTCACAGGAAAACGTGTGCTGGAAAACTCACTGTTGAAGCTGCCCGTGCCAATTTTGTCCTGGCAAAGAAGAGAGGGGCTTTGCAAACATTTTCACAGTCCTTGAGCAGCAAAGGACATCTCACCACCACCCCTCCCAAGCCTGAACATGCCTATTCCTCTGGGCGCACAGGCAGGAAGCAGTAGTCTACAAGTAGGAGCAATTTTGGGCGAAGACTTGGCTCTTCTGCCTTGCTTGTGTGGCTGCTCTCAGCAGGACTACTTCCACTCCAAATGTGTTATTGCAGTGAATAAACGGGAGATGGGTGGGGATGCAGGGGCGGTATAGGACAATAAAAGGAAATGCCTCTGCTCCACATATGCTCTGGAGAGGGAGGGTGTCTGTGTGTCGGGCAAGAGGGGATGTTGTACGAGACAGGGTACGGAGGGGAGGCGTCTGCATGAAAACCAGAGGGGAAGAAAGTATTTGAGAGAGAGTGGGTGGGTGGGTGGTGGCCAGGGAGTGGGAGCGGGACGAAAGAGGCTGGGTATGGCTGTAAAGAGAGACTCTGCTTGAAAAGGACCACGAGCAGAGGGTGTGTGTGAGAGGATTGCAAAGGGGAAATGTGAGGCAGAGTGTCTGTGGGTGGCAGAGGGATGGATGCAGCGCCTGCTGCCAGACAGAATGCCCCATTCCGGATATTCTGACCGCCTTTTCCTATCCCATAGACTGCACCATTATTTTACCCTGTTAACACTCTATATCCAGTGTCCTTTTCTGAAGCAGAAAAATTGTGGTATTACAGCCTGGGGAGGGTGCCAAGGTTCAGCAAGAGCTGTCCATCCCTTCAAATAAATAAACATTGCATCTTTTCAAAGCTCTCTTGAGCAAACAGAGAGGCTTCAGAGTCACTGTATCATTACGGAACAACCTCTTCAAAAATGTTTCTCCTGATTTTTGAGTCAATAAGCCATTTTCTTCTTACCAAATGTATTCACATGTATCAGTGTTACCACAGGGAAAACAAAAGCTTCCTCCTTTGTTGCAGTGACCTTCCAACCATACTCTTCCCTCTGACTTTGGCTCTTTGGAGTTCAAGCCTTTGTTCCTTCTGGTTTAAAAAAAAAAAAGCAATTGGCTTGGATTGGAGACTGCCCCAGCTCACATGGCTTGGATGAGGATGCAGCTGAGCCCCTGAACCCTGGGGTGCTAACATCTGATATTTGAGATTGGACTCCCACTCTAAGCCAAGTTCTTGAACAACAGTTGGCATGATCCAAGTAGATTGATAAATATAATTAACTTATTTGAAGCCAAAATAGAGAAAACAATAATCAAAGTTGTTCATAAATATTCTGCAGAGAGTGAAAACATAGAAATAGCAAACTAGTAGGAGACTGTACTCAAAATTCCAGAGGATCACGGTAATCTGATATTTACACTGACATCATGAGTTTGGAGTCGTTCTAAAAATCAGACCACAGCAACACACACTTTGTCTCAGCCCCTGCATGTGATCTCCATGCCTTGCTATTATGGTTTGCAAAAGGTTTCTCTTTGTTCCCTTGGTGGATTGTAATTGCGATGGATCAGCTTTGAATTGGAGGGAAAATGTTAAAAAAATACAAAAGGAGTCTTCAAAGGTCCTGAACTAGGTGGTGATCTCATGGCAGTAATGACCTCAGAGGTGTGTTTGGTTTGGTTCAAATTCACAGGACTGCCTCTTGCCAAAGATACTTCAAGTGGGCCAAAACCATCTGTAAACAAACGTGTCCAAACTCACATGCTGCATACAGTCACAAACACGCATCATGTGTCTCACGTTAATGCACATATGCTCCTCATAGAAAATAGGGGGTCTGCAGTCATAGTCAACCTGTCGTTGCTATTTATCATGCACCTCAGGTGACCCAACACACAGCTTAAATGCAAACGAGCTCAGAGTGTACATCAGCTTGTAATCCATATTGTGCAGTACAGCTTTCTGAACCTCTACAGATCATGGTCCTGGACCCAGATGGTGGATTATTCTCAGGTTTTATTTCTCTTTTTTCAGGTTAAAATCAGTTCTGGGTAAGTCATCTGAACTTCACTGTGCTCCTCAAAATTAATCCACTTCTAACAAGAAGGAAGGTGTTCCTGGGGCCTCAGTTCTCCAGGCTGACCATAGTTCCTGAGGTCCACAGGCCTTGCCCAGCTCATCTGCTCCCACACATCTGCAGGCAGTAGAGGAAAGAGAAACACATGGTGAAAGCTACAGGTCTGTACTTACAGATGACATCTGCTAGTTGAGCAGAAGGCAAGCCAAACTTGAAATTAAAGTCATAGTCCTCTTCAGACAAAATGGTACTCTAATGGCCAGTCTTAGTACTTAATATTCATGCTGCAGTAAAGATTGCTGACTTCATTCACCATTTTGTCCCTCTTGTACCAACCATGGCAGACACGGGGACCAGTAATGGCTGTGTTTGCATATTTCCAAGGTCACATTTACATACTCCTAAACATGAACATGAACTGAAATGCTTGCTTTGTGCATCCCCAAATTGTGAGGAATGCAGATACCCAGATCTGTATTCCCCAACTGATTTCTGTGTTTGTAGCTCAGCAAGTTTGAAATGGCTGCACACTTAAGAGCAAGCAACCCTACAGAAGCACAGATTTTTATCTAGTATCAATGGGAGAAATAGAACAAACGGTGAGGCTCAGAAAATGCAGTACTCAACAAAAGCTAAATCTCTGGATGAACACTAGGACTTGATTCAGTGTGAAATATTGCCACAATGTCACAATGTCAGAACCATAGAATAAGTTAGCTTGTTAGGGACCTCTGGAGGTCATCTAGTCCAGTCTGCCACTCAAAGTAAATACAGCTAGATCAGGTTGCTGAAGTCCTTGTTCAGTAAAGCTTTGAATACAACCAAGGATGGACACTCCACAACTGCTTTGGGTCACCTTGTCTGTGTTTTACATACCCTTACCGTGAAAAAAATATTCTTTACATCTAATTGGAGTTTCATGTTTGGCAGCTCGAATCTGTTGCCTGGCGTCCTACCACTCTGCATCTCTGAGAACAGCCTGGCTGCCTTCTCTGTACACTTTGCTAAGTGTATAGAGTGTATATTTTCCATAAGATTGAGGCAGTTCTACCCTACAGGTGACAAAATATGGAACTGAAACTGCAGTAGTGTGAAAACAGCAAAGAGAGGAGCTGGAAGGAAGGTAACCAGAGCCTCAAAAGAATCTGGTCCTAGAAGCTGACGAAGAGTGGAAGGAAAAGAATGGAAACTCTAAGGTTTTTCTGAACATTGTGCTCCTCTCAGCTATGACTATTTGATGCTATGGGCAACTACTTGGTTGCTCAGAACTGCTTCCAGCAATGACTACAAGGAAAGCACAGGTTGATCCCACAGGGAGCCCTCAGTGCTGTGCCTGCCTGACATTCTTGGTACTCGACACGTGCAATAAATCATTTTCACAAGCTGCTGTGCATTCCTCTCCAAACACACACAGGATGCGCTGATCGCCTCTTTCTTTTCCAAAGGCTTAATCATGTATGCAAGGCCAAGGCTGGAAGCTGGCAAGAAGAACAGCCCTGACTGCGTGGGCAGAGCACTACCATGGCAAAAGCTCATACTCTCAAAAGCACATATTTTCCCATAAATGGCCAGTCACTAAGAACCAGTCACCATGAACTGATATGAGCATAGGGAGGAGCTCTAATGTCTATTAATGATGAGAGACATGTTTAGACCGCGCGATAAAATTGTAGGTGGCTTCACAGCCATTGAAAAGCACACAGACAGTGCTTGGGACGCTGTAGCCAGCACAAGTGGCTTGAGACTTCTATGTGCCCCATGTCCCCCAGAGGACATGGAGCAACCAAACCACAGCCATTGCTGCCACCACACTGTTCTCTCTGTGTGCCTGGTCCTTGCCCACTGAGCCGACGTATACTAAGGCAGGGCAAGTGAGTTTGGGTCTCACCAGCTCCTGTGGCAACAGGAGGCCATGGGTGTCACCATGTTTCTCCCCCCAGGTGGAGAGCACAGATGAGCCAGGACAGCTTGGCCCAGAGGTTTTAGACCTCTAGAGGTTTCAGGGTCACCAAGTACTGGGCCAGCAGCCAAGCAGCACCATGCCCGGCGGGGCAAGGCCTGTCCCACTGCCCCAGAAGGCTGGGAGGGCAACCAGACCAAGCTGAGAGGCCCAGCCATGGTGGGCAGTGAGGAGCTGGGCTTCAGGCCACAGCAGGGGCCAGCCCCCTGGTTGGGCCAGGCTCAGACCCAGGGATGTAGCCAGGATCAAATGCAGCCTGGGGACCTCCAGACTGGTCCGAGGCCACAGGTCAGGGTTGATGTCAGGACTGGCAGAGTCCCTGGTCAAGCTGAGGCCCAGCACTATGGTGGCAGGCTAGGGCCTGAGCTGCAGGCCCTGGGCTGGGCTGAGGTGGGGGCCCTGGGCCCATGGTCCTGGGGAGGCAGCAGTGGAGGCCTCAGGAAGGACTGATGGGGGAAATTATGGCCAGTTAGTGCCTTGTGGGCCCTGGCAGCCTGCTCTTACTCAGGGAGATTGGAGATGGGTTAACCACCCTCATCAGGGACAGGCAGCATCACAATCACCGTGAGATGAGAACAGCCTGGGAAGGTATCAGGGGTAATTCACAGATGGTCAACTTAGAGACCGTTTTTAGCACATGTAGATTTGCAGCAATTCCCTGAAAGTCCAGACAAAGCAGTGCATATCTCTGACTACAGCCTCTTGTGGGCACTGACAGTATGTGACGATATCCCACGAATTAAACAAACCAGCTTTAAGTAGATGGAATGTACCAGCATACTCTAACAATCATAGCAACTCATTTCTAACCTATTTTAGAAATTTAATCACCTGTTTAAACTATTTTTCAAAAGCTCTGGTGCATAGTGAGCGTTGAAAAGGCTCCCTTAACCTTCATAACACTCAGCGTATTTTCTCTCAAAAAAGTGACACATATTTCTGTGTTATTATGGCAGATACCAGCCACCACAAAGGTAAGGTTGCACAACATGTACTGTCATCCTAAGTTTGCTTAGATTGCTCCCATTGAGTAGTTGACCTCACATTTCCCATGCTTGGTCTCTCTTAAGAAGTTGTTTTGTTTTGAAACTGGGAACAGAATCTCAGTAGGTATTTTCAAGTTCAAGGAAAGTGAAAAGAAACAAACCCGGATCCCCAGTGTACAGTCCTCCCCTCTGTAAAAATATTGAGGCTGAACATTTTTTCAACAGGCCTCCAGTGAGGAGAGATGAAAGACAGCACTCAGGTCCAGGTCTGGAAACAGGACTTAATCCAAGGCCACTAAATGTCTGGCTGTGATGCATGTTACATTACACTGAGACAGGAGGAGGGTGGAACCTGAAGTGAAATTATTACCAGTGCTTGAAAATTCCCCCTGAGTGTGCTTTAGGGCATCTATTAGAGTTTTGTAATGGACCTTAACAAAGCTTGCTCTCCTCCGTCTTATGGGCCAAGTTGTTGTTGCCTCAGGGTTTCTGCTGGGATAGTTTGCATGAAATAGTCTTCAACATCAGCTTCACAAACTGGAATCCTCAGACGACCTGTTCTTTATTTAGGAATCAAAGAAAGTCACAGGTCTCCCAGCATCTAGGGAACTCCCGCATTTCAGCTGCACTCAAGAAGAAACTGTGTGAGAACAGAGTACTGGAGAGATGCTCGTTTCAGTTGGGAATCAAGCCCTGAGTTTTCATCTTTCATTCTACCTGAGAAAGCAGTCACAATGTAAAATAGATATATTCCTACACTTTCAAACCAGCTTTATATGAAGCTAGTTCCAGACAGACAATAAGAAGAACAGGCATGGGAAGAGAGCCTTCCTCATGCTATCACTTTTAAAGATCTAAAGACGTATTCTCCAGTTCTTTCCCTTTCTGGTCTTTTTCACATCTCTTCAAAACTGTTCAGAAAATACAGCTTTTTTAATCTTGTGGATTTCTTCTCTGAGTCTGCAGGACTCTGAAATAGAACCAAGTTAATTAATCACATTGCTTAAAATCATGGCCCAAATCTCACTGGGTTTACTTGTGTGATTAACATTTCATTGAAACAAAGGAACAGGGAGCAACCAATGACTTATCCTACTGATTTCAGCAGGTCGTGGATTTTTGCATGGGTATTTTCAGCTACTCTTACAGCTAAATGAAGGTTTAACCACACTAGAATTGACTAGTCTCATGCACACGGAAATGCATTATGAGATTCCAAAAGCAACAACATCTTGGCCAAATAGCATGAGTGAGGTGTTTTCTAATCCCGTTTGTTTGATTAATGGCATGGCAAGACACATTGTGTGTTTATATTGCAAACAGGAGTACAACTCCAAGTTAGAGGTGCTTTTACAAGATCATTATATTGTCTGGTTGTGTTCACACTAGGAAGGGGTAGGGGTAGGGTACCTGTGGGAGGACATTAGATGCGTTGTAGACACATTTTTCTTCTGGCCTAGCAGCAAAACTATGCAACACCCCACTCTAATGAATACTAGCCAAGCCGTGAAGGAACCTCTCACTAATTGGACAAAAGACCTTTCACAAAGCAGCAAGTCAGTCATGAGAGGTAAGGCTCATCAGACTGAGGGTAAGAAAGGGCAATGACTGGAAACTGCATGGGAAATGCATACCTGAAGTGTTGGTTAAGAGGACTGTGACAAGAAGGGCTGTTATAAAACTGACTTTCTGCCCTGAGGAAGGAAAGAAAAAGGAGTATCTGCCATTTGGAAACATATTTCTTTTAGTAGCCTCCATGCTCTTCAGACATGCCAAATTATTGTACAGACATCCTTATGGTATTTTCAGCCCAGAATGAAGCTACAGCAGACAAAGGAACCAGGCAAACAGGATGCCAGCAAGCTCTGCTAAAGGAAACGCGATGTAAATCAGGGAGAGGAGTACACAATGCCTATAGGATGTATTCTTTCTATAGCAGGGGCCAGCTCAACCTTTGGCTTGAGAACAAGATCCAGCCCGGGCAACCATGTTAAATGACATTGTGTAGGGAGGATGTGATGGGCTAGCTTTCACACATCAAAGGTTACCATCAAAATTCACAGCACAGGAACACAGATTTTTGTACAGATCTGATCCGTGCCCTGGCTAACCCAATTTCCTGCTCTCAGCCACAGCCTATGACTTAATGCTTGAAGGGAAGGAGGAACCTCTCTGGGTTTCAGCTCACTGACAGCGCAGTGCCTGACATAGAAAAGTTTCTTAGCTGACCCCTACATTTGTTCAGCAAACATCTAATTAGGACAGCTGGACATTACAAATGTAGGTAGCAATGTCAGCAGCGTGGCAAATTGTGAGTCATGTTGTATTTCTGCAGCACTGCCGTATGGAAAGCAAACCCAGGAGCACACTGGATTTATTTGTTGACCCTGTGTGTTGGTAGGCTATTTCAAATAGTTTCTCTGCACTATCAAATAACAACTCGAAAAAATTAAACCAAAGTATTCCCATCTGTTGAGAAACTTTCTTCTGTTCAGCACTGGCCTGTGCCTGTTTGAGTACCTCCTGTCAGACAGAGACCTCATCGCTGCTGCTCATGCAACAGGGTCAAGGAGATCCGACAGCAGCAAAGCAAAGCCTTCAGCTGTGTCCCATAAACAAGGGAAGAATTCCAAGCCCTTCCCTGCCTGCACAGGAGGATGAGGGCTGGACTGCACTATGTTTTGAAACAAATCCATAACCAGCAAAGGAAACAACTGCATTGTAGCGGAATCCCTTGGCTGACTCTTTATTTTCTGATGTAGATGGGGCCAGAGGTGTGGAATTGGGTCCGTCTGATATGCCTTCCATGTGATAATGTGCAGTTTGCATCTTTCCAAAGTTCAATGTTTTGGAATAAAAGTTTCCAAGGAATTTATCTTGAATATCCTTTTGAAAACAAATTTCCAGCTGTTGGGGTTTTATTTTTGAGGGGTGTTGGGTTCTTTTTTTTAAGGACTCTTTAAAAACTTACTCTAAGGGCTACAGTTGGAACAAGTTGGTTTTGATTTTTTTTTTGCAAATGGGCTTCCCTACGGGAAAAGGCTGTTTCAGTGGAGCGCTGACTTTCAGCGCCCCTTTGAAAGACACCAGGGACCAAAAGACCATTGATGCTGTCAGATTTCCAAGACTGAATTCCTCCCTATAATATCCAGGCTTGCAGCCAATTTGGCTGCCTTGGAGCAGTTGTATCTTTAAAAAATACTTGATGTGTATTCACATTTCAAAAAGGGAAAAAAAAAAAAAGAACGACCAACATTGCAGAGCGATTCAGAAAGACAGGCAGATGATGGGGTGGGGCAAGAAAGTCACAAGCAAAGACAACCCCAGCAGAGATGACCTTCCAAAATTCCACATCACTAATTCTGCTCCTTGGAGAGAGAGTGCCTCAGCATTTGTACCTTAGCGTGATACAACTATTTCCTTTCTCCATTCTGATCCTCTGCATGGCTGCTGTGATACCATAAAACAAACTAGTTTGAGGAAACAGCAGGCTATTTCTGAGCTCTTTCTTATGAAGATTAACTAGTCTTCAGAAATGATTATTCATGGATGTTTCTTGGGCAGGAGGCAAAGTGAAGGGAAGAGGATCCTCTCTAAGTTTGTTCAAAACTTTAGGAGAAATCTTGTCTTGGTTATTGATGCATTTTGCTGATCTATAAGACACAGATATCCTGAAACCCCATGCCCATGCAACGGAGATATAAAGAAATACAGCTGAACTCCAGAAAGCTACCAGTGTGAGTGTAATAGGTTTAGAGGCTCTAAACCATTTTTAAATTAATATAATGAGTGTTATTAACTCAGAATTCACAGGAGCTTGCAAGGGAAACTTTTTCTGCTCGCTAGATTACGAAAGAGGTAATAACACTTAGGGAAGAAAAGGTCAAGGAATTTTATTTGGAGAGCTCCTTTGGAAAAGGCTGTGCCGTTTTGCTTACGGTATTGTTGCTATAACAAGACGGTGGGCAGAGCCATATCAGGATTGCGGAACCACTCACCAGACACGGAAAAATGTGAACAAAAAACACTAATAAGCACTAGTGTTGTTTGCAATCTTAAATTTGTCTGGCCCGTTTGTACCTTCTCAAGGTATTTCCCAGGAGAGTGAGAGCTGATGGGGAGGTGGTTTGTAATACTCCATGAATGAATGTTGAGGTGGGGGCTGTCTGTTTTATTTTGTCTTTTTAAAGACAAACCACATACTCATTTCTTGGGGAAGTGGGGGGTGTTTATTGATTCATTTTCCAAAAGTGTTTCTTGGGTATCTTATGCTCAAAAGTATTTGTAAGGGTTGTTTAGAGACAGAGGAGATGTCATTACTGAAAAATGACAATTTTTCAAATATTGTATGCAAAGATCAAACCACAGTGTGCCAGGTGGCCAATAAGGCATTCCTCATATTTCTTTATATTTTTAAAAAAATCACTTGTCTTTCCAAGACAGTCTGTGTGACTGAGAGGTGGTATGGTTTTTTTTTAACACTTCAGTTTATTTAATGCTTTAAGGACTTGTTTACAGGACTAAACCTTTAACATGAAAGAGATGAAAATATTTTAGCATAGATTGGTGTACATTCTCCCCATGTCATGTATTCTTTTCAGCACATCTCCAGAGAGGATTTTATAGCACAGATATTTCTCAAAGTGACGGAACTGTGAAAGTATCCACCCTCAGTACATGTTTACCTTGGAGTAGTCTCTCAAGTGGCTTCTTTCTCAACACAAATAGAATTCCCCACAGAGATAAAATTTCTCTGCCATGCAGATAGAAAACTTTCTAAAGGAAACTTCCTACACAACAACAACAAAAAAAAAAAGAGGAGAGGGAAAAGGGAGGGAATACACTTGGCCCCTATTGCTTTTCACGTCATCTTCATGATGAATGTTCCCAGATAGTTCCGCCTGTGAGACAGCCACCCAAGCAGATCCCAACTTTAAGCAGCGCCAGTAAAAGAGGACAGCAAGGAGTTTGGGTTAATCTCGGAGGGCATTTACATACCTCTCAACTCTGTTTACGATGGCAAAACATTCCCATGAGAGGAGCTTTAAAAATCTTGGAGTGAGAACTAAAACAGAGTGCCTACTGGCACTTCAGCTTCCCAGTAACTCTTAACTTCCAGTGGGACTTAAGCCCCTACTTAGGCAGCTCTTCCAAAAAATTTCAGCCCTGTACTTTACAGTAACACTAACAAATACCTTCATGATAAAATCTATAAGCACAATTGCCGTTAACTGGCTTCCTGCCAGGAAGATGAAGGAAGAGGTCAAACAAATACAGTGAGGATGGTAAGTGAGCCTTTCCCAAAATGAGATGGTGATTCTCCTCCCGGGTCAAGGATTAAAGGGGAAGGCCACGTATTCAACCTGCATTGTGGGTGCACCACAAGTTCCCTTTGCGAGGTCATCTGTCTGCTGCCTTACATGATGCAGGAAGAGTTGCTTAAAATTAAAAAACTAAAAATCAGGAAAAAAAGACTAAGGTAAAAAACTCAAAGTAAATAAGTGACAAAATTTAATAAAAGGGATACAACGGAGAACAATGCAGGCTTTGTTGGAGCACACAAAAAGAGTTGAAAGGTCTAGCAAAACTGGTGATAAATGATGGCTTCCCACAAATATTCATCTCATACTAATTAGAAAGGAAAAATCAATAGGCTAATCTGGAAATCTTTCCAAAACAAGAATCTGCATTGCTAAACGTCTTTTCTCTTTCACTCCCTTTAAGACACACCGTGATTCTTTTCCATGAGCTCTACCAGAGTGTTTTCATCACAGCACACACATTTTCTTCACACAGCAGGAAGGTAGATGGGTACCAAGTTCTCCATGAAGGGCACAGAAGAATGGAAAGTTGGGTGACTGCCACAGCAGGTTATTTGTGATCCCACAAAATGTGCTGCAATCACAGGGTTTGTCAATACAGGGGGAATGGTAGGAATAATGTCAGAGAGGAATGTACCTTGTCAGTGCATGATTTAATTGCTTTCCATAGTCATTTCTGTCCAGCAATCATGGTGGAATTGTAGAATTAATGTATGGAATTTCTACCTGGCCAAGAACCCAAGGACACTGAATAGCAGTAGCTCCTGGTTAATCTGGCAATATTTATATTCATTTCTGTAAGCCATCAGGACTCCCAGCACAGAGACAAGTCCATCCTGGAGACATCATCATCACAGACCCTTAGTCTTCCAACCCAGATTCCAGACATCAGATGCCTCCCTTGAAAGCAGAAGCCCCACTCGCAAGACCTCTGGCATCCGACCAGACCCAGAAAACTGACCTGGCCCGTACCCATAAGCTCTCAAAAAACAAAGTTTTCAGCTGAGAACCTGAACTGAGCTGCATTGGCAGCAAATCAGTCCATGACAAGGCCTTCCTTCAGTGGGCTTTGGCCTGAGTTCCATCAGAATATTTGCCAGAACAAACAGGTTTCCCCCAAATATGAACCATTCAGCTCTTTCTACTGTGAAAAAAGAAAAAGAAAAAGAAAAAAGAGAAGAAGTTCCACTGGAAAACTTCTCACCATTATATACATATTTGTATTGTAACAGATTGTAGCCAGGATCACAGAATGATAAGGGGTTGGAAGGGACCTCTGGAGACCCTCTAGTCCAACCCTCCTGCCAAAGCAGGGTCACCCAGAACAGGTTGCACAGGAACGTGTCCAGGTGGGGTTTGAATGTCTCCAGAGACAGAGACTCCACCACCTCCCTGGGCAGCCTCTTACAGGGCTCTGCCACCCTCAAAGTGAAGAAGTTCCTCCTCACGTTTAGGTGGAACTTCTTATATTCAAGTTTGTTTCCATTTCCTCTTGTCCTATCCCTCAGAATTCCAAGTAGGCTGTGGTCTCTCCCCCAAGCAGCTGCAGTTTAGTTGGAGATGCAGGAAAAGGGGGACTTTTGAAATGAAGGAGGTGAGGAAGCTGGAAGGAGGAAGAGTGAAAATCAGGAAAAGATCATGACATGTAGAGGAAATTGGTGACAATCGATGGTCCCAAATACTCTGATGTGTCCCACTCAGCTGTAATCAGAGCCTTTCTCACAAAGAAATGGATGGACTGCTAAACTGGACAAGAGTTTTTGGAGCTCTCTATGATAAGAGGTGTAAGGAATGACATGGGTAAGCATAGGCAAAGTGGGAAGACGATCACTTTTAGGAGAAGCTGGAGAACTGGGTGGCCACATACATTGCTGATAGCTGGGGCAGGAGATCTGGAGCTGAGGGTGAAAGAAAAAAGTGCTGAGGAACAGCGTATGACACCTTTTAAAGTTATTTTCATACCGTCTTGCTCAGGTGCCCTGACTTGCAGGAGTAACTGCTTTCCAGAACAAGAGCGTGACTGTCTCGGGTACTGTCAGTTCTTGGCTTTTCCACCTAGTTTGCCCAGAAAAGTTATCTTTTAACATGATTTTCTGATTAGCTCTCTCCCCATCCTGAGTCCCCAACTGTGCTCTTGGGCAATGCCCACCATGGAAAGTGAGGTTCTGCACCACTAGGGGTGGCAAATAAACCTACTGAGCCCCCTCATAGACTCATAGAATGGTTTGGGTTGGAAGGGACCTT